>CM030851.1:9596327-9603827 GCA_018105865.1 Metaphire vulgaris
GTGCTGGGTCGTTGTGAAACACTGACGTAGGCGTCAATTGAGTTATCGTCTCTGCTTTTGCATGTGCCTCTCTTCCCACGAGACTTTCGAAAAGCAAAGCGTTCGCCGTCTACACACGCGCAGGTGTTGCATGCCCTGCAAAATGGCGCATTTGTCAATTTTCTCGCCTCGGCGTCTCGCTGCTCCGACACACCGCTAGCTGCGCCGCATAAACAGGAGGCGCCTCGACGATCAAACTCAGACCGACGACAGGGCGACAGAAGGCGTAAAAGCCGTCGATGTTTGGCAATTTCTACTTGCATGGTACGTGTTCGGCGCAGTGGTACTCGCCGGTACGTTCGTCGTCGCTGTCGGCGGAGCGATCGGCCAACGTACCGCGGCACTGGCGGCTACTGCTACTGCTGCTGCTGCTGCTGCTGCTGCTGCTGCTGCCTCCGCTACAGCTGCTGGTTCAACGCCATAAGAGTGGATCGATAGTGGAGAGTAGATGAGCAGAATGGAGGGGCAATCCGAGCAGAGGGAAAGGCGTTGACGGTATTAAGACTTTGAAGGCTTCACATACAGAGAGGCAGACGACGTAAGCTATGATGAAAGCATACGAGCGCAGCTGTGAAGAAGAAGACTGTCTTACTTACCCGACTACGGTTTTTCAATAGAAGTATTCACAAATTAAATAGTGGCCTTTTCTCTGTGATCCAGGTCTCTTTTGTATTTCGGAACATGTGGACTTAACGTGGTTTATTAAAGACAGACCGGTGTTGGAAAATAAATCCTCCTCCAACCAGAGTCTCCGCCCGGCAGGTTCATTTGAAAATAAAATCGCCTGGGGGCGATTATGTTTTAAATAAGGCGATTTTATTTTTAAATGAATCCGCCTGGCGGAGCCTCTGTTTTAAAATAAAACCTCCGGGGGAGACTTCATTTTGGGGAGACTTTATTTTGTGGCACCGGCAATTAATTAATTTATTAATGCACTAAACCAGTGGTTCTCAGACTGGAGTCCGCGGTCCTATGGGTGACCGCAGTCCTATAGAAAGCTGCATATAAATGGATCGCCTCTTAATTATCGTCAATGAATTTCTATAGCGCCATTTTAGCAATGCCACTGGCATCATCAGTCTTGTTTGCATCCACAGTCTACACACAGTTGTGCGTCGAATTGTAATTTGTGTTTTCATTCTTTAGTTGCTATCTAAACTTTGGATAATATTGACTAAAAACCATGGACGTCATTTCATTGTTTTCCAGGGGGCAAGACTTTCGACTGCAAGGCAGTTAGTGTTAATTCTAGGATTTTGAATGTGGGGGTGTCGGGAAAATCTGGGGGTGTCGGAATTGTTAAGTCTCTGCCCGAAAAGGCTGACAAGCAAAAAAACGTTATCAATTAAGTCCCAAAAGCAACCAAAACCTTTAAAAAGTCTCAAAAAACCTCTGACAAGCAAAAAAAGGTCATCCGACAATAAAAGTTGGGAGGTGTCCTTCTCTATTGGGGGGATGTTCTGAGCTAATTAGTATGCATTTCGTATACATACCATTGTCGCATTACTAAATGTTGGGGGTGTCGACCTCAAATTGGGGGGAGTTAGGGGGTGTAAAAATATCCCTGAAGGCAGGCAGTATTTTTTAAATACCTGTGCAGCATGCAAATTGGTTTTGTCCTTAGTACATGCTACATACGACACTACACAGTACATACCAGTGATTGCAATAAAATTATAAAAACAATTGAGAACACAATTAATTTGAAAACACAAAAATTCGTGAAAACTTTTCCCATAAAAGTCAGGGGGCAACGCTCCCCTGCACCTCTCAAATGACGTCCCTGCTAAAATAAAAGCACGAAGATACATTGAGTTGCTTGTCTTTGATTAAAGCATGCAGCTGTCCTCTGTTCTTTAGTTTCTCGTATGTCATATTTCTCTTCTCCCGTCTTCTTTGCCACTACCCCTCCCCCTATCCCCCCATTCCACCCGCAAGTGACGAATAGCAAGAAGACTTGTCTTTGCTGAATTTGATCATTTCTTTACTTAAAAATGACAACAACGAAATGTTCTGACAACGTGGACGTTCGCCGACATTTTAGAATTGCGTTAGCAGCTCGTATAAGATTTATTATTATTATTATTATTATTATTATTATTATTATTATTATTATTATTATTATTATTACTATTATTCGAAAGATTGTGCGTGAAAACAAAACTGCGTTCTTCTTCAGAAACGAGATATTTCTATCGACGGAGCATAGAGCCCATTGACCTTCTCGTATGACCATGGTTCTATCGACAGCTGCTTTCGACGATAACGGAAAGGTCTGTACCTGTACGATCGCGCGTCGACGCTTTCACTCCAACGTAACCGGATAACTTGCACTGTATGGTTTCTTGGTGATTTGGATTTCAAATGTCATCTATTGAATTGATACGTCAGAGTTAAGAGTAAATGGCGCTATACTATTATTATTATTATTATTATTATTATTATTATTATTATTATTAATTATTATTATCTTTATTATTATTATTATTATTATTTTATTATTATTATTATTATTATTATTATCTTTATTAGCCTATCTGTATTATCTTTATTATCCTTATTATTATCTTTATTATTATTATTATTATCATTATTAGCCTTATCTGTATTATCTTTATTATTATTAGCATTATTATTTTATTATTATTATTATTATTATTATTATTATTATTATTATTATTATTATTATCATCATCATCTTTATTAGCCTATCTTTATTATCTCTATTATCCTTATTATTATCTTTATTATTATTATTATTATTATCATCATCATCATCATCATCATCATCATTGTGCACTGTATTCCTTATAGTATCAGTTCTAATGCCTAGCTGCATGCACATGTATCAACGATTCTCTAAATCCAGGAGAAAGGACCATCCGTCAGATTGAGAAATGGGAGAGGAAACACACCGGCTGCCCATAGCGACAACAACAGCCGACCTGTCTAACGATGATTTATGGGAACCCAAGAATTCCACAATCTCTGGCATTAAAGACAGATAGACAGAGACAGACATACAGTGTGGTGGAATGAAACGTGCGGGTAATGTTGCGCCTTTCTGTTATGGTCCGGTGGCGTGCAATAGATGACATTAATTATGCCGCCGCAGGATGACAAGAGTTACTTTGTGAGCCAAGCACACAGGGCACAATCGATCAGCCAGCATATGGATCATGTACAGATGCTGGTAATTAATCTATGGAGACACCGGTAAATAGCAGAAGAGGATCGGGGGGCGCTCGTGGGATTGCATTTGTTTCGTCCGATTTTTCGGCAGCATTAAATTTTGTTTTGCCCAATGTAGGAAAGAGGGTATGGTATCATAATAATAAGAAGGACAAGAACAAGAAGGACAAAAACAAGAAGTAGGCTACATACAAGAACAAGTAGAAGAAGAACGAGTAGAGCAAGAATAAGAACAAAAGAGTTTGAAATGGTTTAGTAGGATTTCTTCTCTGTTGAAAACCACAGTATACTGTATACTTAGATTCTATGACTTTTTATCTCCGCACTATTCAATTCCGGACTGTTCATCTCGGAATATTCATATAAGAAACTATTCATTCCTGGACTTTACATTAGGATGGCTATTCATCCCCGGACTATTCATCTCAGACGAAGGTCACGAAGGTGGCAGAACGCTCCTACAACCGATGTTAGCTTCGTCTGTCCGCTATCTGTTAATATACTCTAAAATGTTCCTTGGAGAGATTTTCTAGTCAGATATATTTAGAGGCGATTGCTATCTATACGAGGATGTTCTGAGGAAGATCGTTGCCTTTTCAGCCGATCAACACGATGGAAAAGATTCTGGCGTTTCTCTGCTGTCCCGGAGGACTCTGTCAGTATGCGTACGACTGTCTGAGAGGAGGAGGAGGAAGAGGAGAAAGAGGAGGAAAAGGAGGAGGGCAAGGAGTTGTCAAGAATTCGAATTATGTAGCTGCCGTTCGGACGGCATCGGGCAGGATCCGGAAGGAGGACATCGAATACCTGATCGACCGTCAACCGGTGACGCGATTCGATTCCGTCACGAGTCACGCGAGCAGCGGAAGCGAATCGGTCCAGGACTCCCCTCGCTTGCCGCCGCCGACGCCGACGCCGCGCAGCGCCAGTTTCCGCGAGCGGGTCGACTCCGACCGCAGCCAGGAAAGCAGCAGTGGCTCCTCCTCTTCGGGCGGAGCGGGACGCGCCTCTTCCTCCTCGTCGTCCGCCTCCTCCGGGTCCGAGTACCGGCGCGTCGTCGTCGTGGGCACCCAGAAGCCCCTCGTTGACGCCGCCGTACGCCAGATCGAGTTCTGGACGGCGAACAGGGAACCGGTGCAACCGAGGAGGTCCCAGCAGCCCCCGCCGCCGCCGCCACCGCCGCAACAGCGTCGCCGCCTGCCGAGCGAGAGCGAGATCTGTCTCGACGAACTTTGCCGGGACCTGTACGCGTCCGAGACGGGCGAGAAAGAGGACGCCGGCGGCGGCGACTGCCTGACGGACGAGGAGAAGCTGACCCGTTTCCAGCTCGGTCAGATCCACTTCAGTCTCCGCTACGAGATCGGACCCGGGTGCCTGGTCGTCCGTATGATCGAGGCGCGCGACCTGCCGACCCCCTACGCCAGCGACTCCAACCGCCGGGACATGGCGCGTTCGAATCCGTACGCCCGGATCTGTCTCCTCCCGGATCGCAAGGATTCGCAGCAGACTACGGTCCAGCGCAAGATCCAGGATCCCGTCTGGGAAGAGTCGTTCCGTTTCGATCTGTCCCTCAAGGAGATCCACGATAGAGTGCTCGAGATCACCGTCAAGGATTTCGACAAGTATTCGCGTCATTGCGTCGTCGGGCAAGTACACCTGGCACTCGAGTCCGTTAACGTCATCAAGGGCGGACATATGTGGAAACCTTTGCTACCGTGCACGTCAAAGGTATGCACAGCATCAGACCTAGGCCAGTACAATAGAGTATCGCTTAAGATAACGATTTAGAAATGACTCCAAAAATCGCTTCATAGTGTGGCGTACGCTTCTATGGTACATAAACAGTGGAGTGTGGGGAAAAGGGTTGAGAAATATTGGTGTAAGGACTAATTGCCCGCGATATTAAACAGAAGAGGCGCTTTATTATAGTTGTGTTAAGTAATTGCTTGAAACGTCCGAAGCATGGGCGTCCGGAGGGGTGCAAGGGGGTGCACTTGCACCCCCCTGGAAAAAATGTGGAGTTATGAAAAAAGTAAAATTACTTGTTTCTTTCGTCACAAAACCTTGTTTTGCACCCCCCTGGAAAATTTTTTCAATTATTTTGTCACAAGACCCTGTTTTGCACCCCCCTGAAAAAATTTCTGCGGACGCCCATGACTCCGAAGTAAACAGTTTCAATTTAAATGACGGCGAATCAATTTCAGTAATAACAACTTAGGGTTGCCAACTTTGACACGTTGCAATAAAGGACACCCGGTGCGGAAAAAACCTTGGTGTCACCCGGTGCGGGGAAAAAGGGTTAACTTCCTTCTGAAGTGCGGTGACAAGCAAAAAAACAGGTCATTTACCCTGATGAAATACGATGTCAAGCAAAAAAGATCATCTGGAGTTCCTTCGTGAATGGGATGACAAGCAAAAAAGGGAAATTTCAATTGAAACGTGTGGTTTCATGACTTGATTTTTGAAATAAAGGACAAACCATGGTCCTTTATAAAAGCATAAAAGCGATAAAGGACAAGGACTCAGAGGTGTATTAAAGGACTGTCCTTTGAAATAAAGGACGGTTGGCAACCCTATAACAACTCTATTTTCAGCGGAAATGATTATATTATCGGCTGAAAACTCTTTACAGTGACGAGAATTTCAGGTGCAAACGAGGCAACCTGATCGGTCTTCCTGCTGCAAAAATCCCTTAGACATAATTAATTTATATCAATTGAAATTCCCAATGATATTTTTAACTCATTTAATTTTCGATGATAAATCCTAAAAATCAATTTTATCCGCAGGTAAATTCTGATTTGGGCGAAATTCTGCTGTCCCTGAACTACCTGCCAACCGCTGGTCGGCTGAACATAGATGTGATAAAGGCGCATCAGGTGCTTCAGACCGACCTGATTGGAGGCGCCGGTAAGTTTGAACTTTGACGATCTGACAGCTAATATAATTGTCAAAAGTCTTTCACGTTAACCCTTCACGTCACGTGCATTTCTAAAACAATGGCAGTTTGATATTGGGGGTGGGGGGGGGAAATTTCCAGGTTATTGCTAATTGACTGTCCCCCCATTGGGTCACTCTATGCATCAGTGGCGCAGTCAGAGTTCCGAAATATGAGGGGGCACATTGACCATACAACCAACATCAAACGTCGTCAAGGAGTTCTTGTAATATTGACATCCGTATATACAGTATCTATTTATCGCTTCTGTTCCAGTCAATCATCCTATTACCGACAACCTCCTCCTCCCCCAGTGGCGGCTCTAGGATTTGGCAAGTTGGGGGCCGTTGGGGTGGCAACTTCTAATCACGGGGGCCAACCATTTGTTGTTTAATGTATGTAGCATTAAGTATAGGGTCCCAACAGGGGGCCGCTGGGGGGGCAGGCACTCAATAGGGTGGCACGGGCTCCCCTGGCCCTCCCGGTGGAGCCGCCACTGCCCCCCCCGCCCGAAAAATATCTCAACAGTTCTGCGTAAATTCCACGACTGATCCCAGCCAGAATAGGGGCTACGTTATTACTGTTATAGTTGATCAAATTATCAGTAAACAGCGTTTTGCGGGAAAAAATGGACGTGACTGGAGGAAACGGGTGTGGTTTGTGGATTCAGCACACCAATTATGCATAAAGATCACATGCTATCTTCAAGTCAGCAACATTGATGTAGACCAGTGTTATTATTAGTAGTAGTAGTAGTAGTAGTAGTAGTAGTAGTAGTAGTAGTAGTAGTAGTAGTAGTAGTAGTAGTAGTAGTAGTAGTAGTAGTAGTAGTAATAGTAGTACTATTATTGTTATTATTATTATTCTGGTGGAAGAATAATGGCTTCGTTCTAGATCCGTTCGTCAAAGTGTCGCTGGTTATAGACAACAAACTTGTGAAGACGAAGAAGACTTCGATCCAGAAGAACACCCTTTATCCGATCTACAACGAGTCCCTCAGCTTCAACGTCGCCCAGGACCAGCTCCGGTCCTGCTCTCTGGTCGTCGCCGTCTGGGACTACAACTCCAAGGCCAGGGACGAGCTGATCGGGCGCATTGTCATGGGCAGGCAGTCGACCAGTCACTTCGAGGCTGCCCACTGGAACCAGATGGTCCGCTCCCAACGGTCGCCCATCGCCCAGTGGCACACGCTGCTGTCGCGCGACGAGTGCGACAGGAAGTGCGATCTCTCACTCCTCGTGTCATCGTAGGACGAAGGCACTCCTCCTCCTCCCACCGCCGACGACAGACACCCGATTTGTTGAGATGGTTGTTTAGATGATGTGAGACAAATC
>CM030851.1:9606327-9651327 GCA_018105865.1 Metaphire vulgaris
TTAGAACTGGACGAAATTTGGTAAATAAGATTTTGAATGTCGAAAGTTCGTCAAAAATGTAAATAGTTGACGAAGGCTTTGATCCGTGAATTTTTATTTTACTATTCAGCTTTGCTTTGGGAATTTTAAAGGCATTCGTAAACAAAATTCGTCGGCCTATGGCAGAGGTTCCCAAACTTTGGGATCGCGGACCCCTGCTTTGTTCCCAGCTTAGCTCACGGACCACATTATTTAGCCAAGTAAATGTCACAGCTAATAATTTTAATTAAAACAACGGTCAGACTATTCCCAATTTCCCACAACACCAGTTGGCTAGCGCGCTTTTCCCAAGACGACATGCTACGATGCGGACAATCATATCATACAATTAAACGCTGAATAAACGTTATTACATTACAACTAGATTGAACACACTTATATTGTCCATAATCAGCTACTTCGTCAAATTATCCTAAATGCGATTACTGTAAATGAGATGGATGTGCTTGCTTTTCTGCACAAACTGTCAATTCTTGATTGTATTTTGACACGCACGCAAGTCACTTTCAGCGAAAAGTCTGGATCTATATAGGCCTACTTCGTTTTCATTATGGTTCACTTATTTGTGTTTTTGACGTGTTCATTACTGATTTTTTTAATAAAATGTTCTCGATTCTTCTGTTAGCCATTATGGCCTAGACTCTAGAACTCCGAATAGTGAATGATGCTGTGTATGTGACCAGGGTGCGATTTGTGACCTGGAGCAGTGGGGGGATATGGTCGAGCTTGGGGGTATGTAGTTGTTGGAAACTGTAGCAGTGGGGGGATGTAGTGGTGGGGGATGTAGCAGTAGGGGATGCAGTTGGGCAGTGGGAGGGGAAGATTCCCCCCCCCCCCCGCAAATCGCGCCCTGTATGTGACTATTATTTCTGATTGTTGCTGAGATCTGGCGGCCTTTGCCTATTATTGATAGATGTAGCTCTAGGTGGTCTGGTGGCGACCAAGGGAATAGTTGTCAGAATGATATGAAAAGAAAGTACTGACACGTGCACCTTTAATTTCTTATGCACCCTTAATTTCTTCTTTATTTCTCCAAGGCCAGGCGGCTGGTAACTGACTGAACACAGTACGGAGCGATATATTTCTTTAATGAGACAAAATCTGATCTGTTATAAAGAGCGTTCCGAATAAGGACTTTCAATTACAGTGTAAATAAACGGATGTCGTCTGCCAGACCTTCTCGCGAGACCTTTTTGGTTTACCCCCACTCCCCCTAATATTATACTCCGGCTGGCGGTGTTACTATAGGCCTATATCAAGATATTATTATGTAGCTCTAGTATATTATATTTTATGATTTTTTTATTAATTATTATTGTTATTGGTGGCTCGACCGGCACACATAATTTGAGAATACATACTGTTTATGCTAAAACTATGAAGTGCTACTGAATATTTTGGGAGGCTCTCGCGGACCTCCGCCATATCCTCCGCGGACCCCCTTCGGTCCGCGGACCACAGTTTGGGAACCACTGGCCTATGGGGATTAGTTAGCTGCTCGTGACGCGTCATCAAATGAACCTTATTTTAATTTATCGTTTTTTTTGCTTCGCAGTTGTGTTGGCGCGGGACTGCATATACCGGATAGGCCTACTCGAAAAACTACACGAATACCCGAATACCACAGGGCCTGTTTTAACGTGCAGTGATACAAAAGAAACTGTGCAGTGATAAAATGAAAATGTGCAGCGGTCAAATGCAATTTTCTGTGCTTTGTGCAGTGATAAATAATTTTCCGGACGACCTTTTTTGCTTGTTTCTGTGCGGGTGTGCACAAATTTTCCGAATTTACTCAATTTAGTGCAGTGACGAATTTTTCTTAAAACAGTCCCTGCCGAATACCGTATACTATGGTTTCGATATGGTGTGACTTCTATCGAAACGACTAACATCTACTGACATGCTGGCGCAGACGCGTTCGGTGAATTTGAATATTTCTTCCACTTGATTGGTCGACCGACATTTTCTGATTGTATATTTTACGCATCCTTCTATCGTCCGTCCATCTGGCCTTGTGTTGACTAATTATAATTTATTTACCAAATTTGGCAATTTCGATCAGTTCATCAACTCAACTTCTTGGGGTATTTTTAATGTATTTTTGTGATTTCCTCCTGTTTATACATGAACTTAACTAAATCTGTTGCGCACAAGCAACTTGCAGTATGCATGTAATTTCATTGGTGTAACTAAGGTTCCGAAATGTGGGGGGGCACATCGGCATGTTCCAGTGAAAAAGTCTACAAGCTACAAGCCTAAAAATCCTCAAGGGGTTCTTGGCACATTCACGCTCGTGTAGTCTGTCGCTTCTGTACCCCTGCCTCCCCCCGAACAATTTCTGTCACGACATTCTAGTCAGAATAGGGGAATGAGCCTCCATATTGGACGTCTTCTATAGTAACACTCGACAATTGTTAAGAATGATTAACTCCTTAACTGGGTATTTAACTGTAACTCAATGTAAAATGGACGGATATATCCGGGGTCCCCAGTTAAGGGGTTAAATAGAGAGGTATACGAATTAGAAGTTTAGACACAGACAATGCTTATCGATCCTTGTTTTAGTTTTTAAAATGAATATTGGAGTTCCTCTTAGTCACGGATATGCAAACTTCAAACTGATTATATCATAGTGATGTTTTATCCAGACTCCAGGTCTTTGGGGAAAATTGACTTGGCAGGAGGGGAAGAGACGCAGTTCAATGCAAAAATTTGTGTCAGTGTTGGGGAATTTTTTAGGGAGGGGATATATGTGGTGAGGGGTTTGTGTGTGGGAGGGGGAATCTCCTCCCTAAGAGGCCTGGATAAAACAATGAACACTGATTATAGGCTATCTTGAGTCTTGACATATCCTGCGATAAAGAACCAACCACCAGAAGCATATCGTGGTTAACAAAATTATTCGCTTTCGTGTGTAAAATATGTGAGTGTGGCTTTGCCTTCATGCATGTGCGCACATATTATAGAGGCCCTAAGTATTTATCTGCGAATTAAGTGTCTGTATAAAGAGCATTGCGCTTAGGCCCATTACGAGCGATGAATTCGAGTGAATATTTTGTTATCGATATTTTTACTTGTGTGATGCTTTATTGAAATTTTTTTTGTAGCTGCTGTAATAATTATTATCGTCGTTTTATGCGAGGTTGTTGTGAACTCAATGGAAGCGATAAAAACCTACGATTTCAAAGGAAGAAATTCATTCTAATGAAGATGGCGATTATCGAGGCCAGCGGCGGGTCCAGAATTTCTTGGTGGGGGGGGGGTGAAATGAATCCATAGGAAGTTGGTGGGGTGATGAAAAAACAAGAAAAATCAATGAACTTTGCCGAAAAATGCTGACAAAAGGGAATTTCCCCCTAATTTTATTACACTTTTACCGAAAAATAGGTTGACAAGCCAAAAAAGGTCATCCACAGTTTTCCCCCGTTGTTTTACTAGACTCTTACCCAAAAATAGGTTTCATCCGCAGGAGAGTCTTCCCCATTCATCCCCCACGTGAATGAATGAGTTTAATGAATGAATTAATGAGTTTATTTATTTCAAAAGCAAACAGTAATCATCAATCCGATTATAAACATATATATATAATACTTAATTAAGATGGAAAAATGAAAAAGGACATTACATGTTCACAGTAAATAAAGACAATTGACATTACCATGAGCATAAGGAACAAACAAGATTAACCAATGATCCTGGAATCCCAATAGTTGGTTAATCTAGAATGTCTTGTCACAGTACAGTATAACGTAATCAAATGCATATGGTCAAGTCCAATGATCAAGGCTTCCTAAGCGAGGTTTTTACAGCTAAAATGTTAAGAATAGTAGTAAGTAGTAGTAAGTAATAATAATAAGTAATAGTAGTAAGTAAGTAGTAGTAATAAGTAGTAGTAGTAATAAGTAATAATAATAATAATAATAATAATAATAATAATAATAATAATAACTGGATATTAGCCTAATTGTTATTGGGGTTTCTTCTGTGTTGAAAACAACGGCCTCTTTTTTGCTCGTTGGAGACTTTTTTACTCGAAAATATCGACCCCCTCCCCCTATTCCAGAACCGTGACTACGCCACTGGTTGGGGAGTCGGTCTGTCTCGCGGTCGTTTTTGTTGTCTGTCGACACGACTGTCGGATGTCAACCGATTGAATATAACGCAACGGAAATGCTTTTCGGCGCTTTTGAAAGCGGTTCTGATAGTTACGTGACAGATCGTCAACGGGCTTCGACGTATACATAGTGTAGTCTATGACTCTATGTATACGTGTGATTCGTCGTTGCCTGTGGCCCACCGTGAATTTTTGTGCTCTCGGCTTGGCGTTGGTTTGAAAGAAGCGCAAAAACCTGTCCCACCCTGCACTGACCATGACTTTATGTTATCCGATCGTATAGGAAAAATACGGCCGCCACTCTTCTCGAGACCAGTTGAACCTAAGGACCTCCCCAAGGACAAAGAGAAAGGAAGGTCGAAGTGACAGGACAGGCCTTGACCCTGACCTAAAATAACTTACTCGCACTAAAAGCAAGCTGCGTGGTATTTGGGTTTGTAGAATGAAATATTGCGCGTTGATTAAGGAGTTATCGCCATACGCATGATTGATCGTTTAGCTATACCGAGTACCTTTCATCGTCAGCACGGTGCTGAGGAGGATGAGTAGGGCAGGCAGGCTCTAACAGCCTTCAACAAGCATCTCCATTCCGAGCGGTTGTAAGAATATCTGCTGGCTTCTGTAAGACTGAGGTTCAAGGTTCATGGTTCATCGATGTTTTATACAGACTTCAGGCCTTTTAGGAGAGGGAAATTGACTTGGGTGGAGGGAAAGAGGCACAGTTCATTGCAAACATATTTTTCAGTGCTGGGATATTGGGGGGGATTTTGAGGTTTTGGGGAGGGGAAATCTTCCCATAACAGGCCTGTATAAAACACTGATGGTTCATGGTTCAGGGTTCATGGTTTCACAGTCCGATATTATGTTGTCGCTGCCACTGACCGGCGAATAACAACAGTACAGGCGTTACTATGGAAACAGAACTTTCATTGGAACAGTTATTAGTACGCTAGAATAACTTAGATTTCGACAAATCTATCTACGAGTCGCGTAGCAAACACGCGTGAGTATAATGGCCATAAACTCAGGTCTAATGCATTTGCAGGCATCGCTCTATTAAGGCGACCATGTGCTGACGATGCAATCGAACGAAGCCCCGAAATTACCTCTTTCTTAGAATTACCAATCAATAGTGTGTTATGCACTGATTTTGAAGAGAAACGGAGAAGGCGAAGAAGAGAGAGAGAGAGGCAGACAGACAGAGAGACAGAGACAGAGACACGGAGAAGAAAGAAGAGAACGAGACAGAGACTGGGAGAGACTGAGAGACAGAGGAGAGAGAAAGCGAGAGAGAATACAGTGACACAGAGAAAGAGACAGACAGACAGACAGACAGAGACAGAGAGAAGAGAGATGCAGTAGAAAATTGATGGAAAGCAAACACATAATATGCTAATCATAAAAAGAACGTATTGAACTGAATTGGAAAGTCTCAACAGAACGACGAAACTAAACAGAAAATATCAAAATATCGCCAATTGCTAAGTATCGACCGGTTTCATATAGCGCATCATCTGGGGCGGTAGCCGTTTTAATTCGCTGCCGCTGACCTACGAATAACAGCACCGTCGTTGCTATGGGAAACAGAACCTTCGTTGGCACAGTACGCTGGTAGAGGCGTAGCCAGGTTTGCAGAATAGGAACACCTTCATTTACTTCTACAGGCAACTTTGTCAGACCAGATTAGGAGTTGGGGTTGGGGTGGTTGGCGCTGTGATCTCTCTATCTTCTCTCTCTCTCTCTCTCTCTCTCTCTCCAGGGTCTGGGGGCTGTAGGCAATCACCCTCCTGCAATCTCCCCAACTGACAGAATTTATCATCGGTTTTGCACGAATCTCACGACCAGTCTAGGCCCCAATAGGGAACCCGGGCCCGGCCCTTCCTCCCGCTCCCTCGTGGCTCAACGCTAGTGCAGCGAAGGAAAAGAGTCGCGGGGGAAAGACGTAGAACCAAATTTTGCCAACGCAACTAGAACCACAAAATTTCCTCTGTTTCAGCTGTAAGGCGATAAAATTCCTGTTTTCTTCACTGTAAGCCTACGCTCGCATTCGATTGTTAAAACATCAGACATCTACTCTATGATTCCCGGGCAGTGGGCCTATACAGTAGCTCGTTGTTGAGTCTGTTGACCTATTCGCAGTGGCGTGTAGAGAATGGTAGATGCCCGGGGTCAAAGTCAATTTGGATTTCCCCTCCCCCCCCCATCTCTGCTGTATGCCTGGTGTTGACGAGCAAAACAAAGGGATTTGCCAAGTCAATTGTGATGCCTTCCATCTCTTGTACTGTGTGTCCCGGGGTAAAATCGATAATTTTAATTTAATGATAAAAAATGGTCGTCGAGTCAGTTTCTATGCTCCCTCTGGTGGATGCCCGGGGCTACAGACCCACGCCCCCACCAGTGGCGGTTCCACCATGTTGATGACTGGGGATGCACCTCCACCCACCGGGGTTCCGGATGACCTTTTTAGCTTGTCAACAACCTACTTTCCGGTGAGTTTTTTTAATTTTAGTGAAAAATACTGCGAATTACCTTCTTTTTTAGCTTGTCGACCTTTCTTGCAAGGTTTATTAACATTTAGTGAGCAAACAATGACTTTTTTCTCTCATTTCTTTTGTTTTTTCTTCTTCATTTTGCATCCCCAACACCAACTTTCTATAAATTTTTTTCATCCCCTCACCAAAAATTCCTGGAACTGCCACTGGCCCCCACCTCTGCACGCTACTGCCTATTCGATAACAAAACTGAAACTTAAGAAACTTCTAAGCTGTTGTGTTAATTCTATAAAGCAAACGCAAAGAAGTCTTGAATTAATTATATACTAGGTGTTTACCCGTCAAAAATGACGGGGAGATTGGCTGTTTTACCACCCAATTTTGTGTGCAATCAGGGTCGGCGCTGGGTTTTGTTGACTGGGTGGGTCTAATGCAATCTACACAGCCAGGACCCGCCGGCTCAGACTACCCCTCACCCCTCAATAAACATTTTTCTGCGTATTTGAACGATTTGAGAGGCTGGGTGGGTCCGGACCCGCGGACACACCCTAAAATGCAATAGGATTTTGCGCAATTAATTTCAAATCGCCGCCTTCTCCTTCAACCGATTAAAGATTTTCTGAAATAGTCAAGGTAAGTGTACTGATTTGGCAGTGTCGAACGACATGCAGTGCTTGATTCTCTTGTTTGCTGTGCTGAAAAGCAACCCTGCTAATTCTCACTTGATTGTCGGAAATAACGCTGGACATTTTTGTTTTGCACGGACGGTTAGAAAGAGGAATAAAAAAGCTAAACAATGGTGCAAACCTCATCTTCTTAGCTCTTATATAGCCTGAGATATAGCAAATTCAAAAATTTGGAAACTTTCTCAGAATTCAAAACTTTCGCGAAATTCACCGATATAATACTTATGTTCAAACATTGGGGTCATCGGGTTATTGATAGATCTTTACCAAATGTCAACCGATTTTCAAACTTTTTGGTTTATTTTGTTCCTCTGACATCCCTTTACAACATTGTCGCTGACCAAAGTGGGGTTACTGAAAATATTTTGCTAGGGCTTTAAACAATTTTTGGGGGAAAGGGTGATATTTTAGGCCCTCTACCCCAAATTTGTTTGTTTTGCACGGACGGTTAGAAAGAGAAATAAACAATCTAAACAATGGTCAAACCTCATCTTTTTAGCTTCTATATAGCCTGAGATATAGCAAATTTAAAACGTTACAGCAATCATTTCTGAAGAACGCTTTTCCAAAAATTAAATCCCCAGTACGTTTAATCCCCACTGTTAAATTTAAAAAAAAAAAAGTATTGAGGCTAGGAAGGAATAAATATATATAATAACGGGGGCAGGGCATTGGGAAACAAGGGAGGTTGGGAAGAGGAAAGTGGGTTGTACAGGTTTTCGGACTGCGTTGTGTAGGTTTGGGAATGGGGTTTGGGGCCGGTAACCTGGGATCTGGAGAGAGGTAGAGGGGTGAGAGAGGATGGAACTGGGGTTTGGGGCCTTTGGTATGGGTTACCTGGTCGATTCAGGGATGGGTAGAGAAAGGGGATGGAAAAGGGAAGGGAACGGAGGTTTGGGACCGGAATGGGTTGGGGCGACTAGAGGGAAGGGGAACGCGAGGCCGAAATGGGTTGGGGTCAGGGCGATTGGGAAAGGGGGGGAGAGGGAAGGGGGGGGGAAAGGTAAGGGAAAGGGGGTTTGGGGCCGGAGCGGAATGGGCTGGGGCCTGGGCGATTGGGAGAGGGATAGAGAGTGGAAAGGGGAACGGGGATTTGAGCTGCAATTAAGACGCTTCGTTAAACGCTGCGTTGTTTAATTATACGGTTTTGATTAAACAATTTCGTTGTTATGGCGACAGCGTCTTGCAAAATCTGCCGTGTATCGTGACCGACAGACAGATTCGCCGGACCGGACATCGAGAATTATATAATAAGATTAGTCGACGAGTGTTTTGCTATCTTAGAGTCTAAACAGCATTCGATTAAAGATAAATGTAAGACATATTTGGAGATGTGTCTCAATTCCCAAAACCAATCTCCAAAATAATACAGGTAATGTGTTTGTACATTAAGTAGATAAGTAAGTAAAAAATCTCGTTAATTTATGTAGCGCTTTAAATTAATAGTAGTACATTAGTAGATGCACTTTCTTAGGCGCTTAATCCCTCTTTAAATAGCCAAAATATAAATTTATATATAAATAAATATATAAATAAAGATATATATATAATTGATTTTTATAGCACTAGTTCTAAAACTCAAATGAATCGATGGTACGTACAAATCCAAACAGCAAAGACCAGATGATTCCAGAGTTCAGTCAGAGTGGGAAAACAGTCAGACAGACTACGAAAGAATAGAAAACCAAAGATGTGATTTAACTGTGGATTACGAGCAATAATGTTACAACATTTCTGCCGCCAGATCAGTACCCCAACAACAATCCTGGTTTATGACTGCGCCATTGGTGGAAAGAGGCGAGCGATGGAAAATAATGGAAAAGATGAAAAGAAAAAGGAAAAAGGTTGAGGAAAAGGAGAGACGAAGAGTCACGCGAAATAACAATAACAATAATTAATTAATAATAAAAATTTAAAAAATGAAAAAAATAATAAAAAAATAATAATAGCCTAATAGTTGGATTTTAAGTGGTTTAATAGGATTCTGTCTGTGCTGAAAGCAATGCCTGTATTCATATTGGTTAATCATTAATGTAACCCTTCGGACAAATTAAATTCGCATAAAACACCGTAAATCGGTTCACTAACATTCTGAAGTTAACCAATGGCGTTCATCGATAGGCCAACCTGTACCCGCCTGAACTCTTTAGACCTCTGTTCAAGTAGACCTATTTAATGGTTGTCGTGCAGAAGTCACGTGTGTATGCCTAAGATGTTACTACGCCACAAAAGAATCCATCACGAACTGATAATCATCAGCATGAATTTAATCATATTTTTGGAATGACATATGGTACAAGTCATCGCGAAATTCAGAACTCTGTGTGTGTGTGTGTGTGTGTGTGTGTGTGTGTGTGTGTGTGTGTGTGTGTGTGTGTGTGTGTGTGTGTGCAGAGCCGTGGCCAGAGAGTATTTGGCGCCCGGGGCGAGGTATAAATTTTTTCGCATCCAGCAGTTTAAAAACTGGTGGCTTTTTGAGGGGGAAAGTGGTGCAGAAAGCGGGTGACGATCCTTTTTTTGCTTGTCATAATATTTTTACATGATATTGGCAATACCTTCGACGGGCGTTTAACTTGTTGCAACCATGGTTTCTGGCGCCCCCAGTGTGGTTTCAATTATTGATTATTTTTCAGTTTCAGTTACTCGTACTGTTAAAGTTATTGAAATTATTTTCCAGTTATAGTTGCAGTTAAAATTATTGTCTTTTTTCAGTTACAGTTTCAGTTAATTATTTATCGGTTATTTTCAGTTAATCGCCATTGAACACATTGATGCAATAACTCTATTCTTTCTAATTGATTGAACAATCTACTTATAATTATGTGTATATTTTCACATGCATGTCCGTCAAAACATAACATAAATAATTTCTGAAAATCGAGAGTTTCAATGTGTTCAACCGAAGATCTTTTTGTTGTAGTTTGACTTCTGAAGTTTGTCTTTTTCAGTTACTTTAACTATTTCAGTTATTTTTTTCAGTTGCAGTTACAGTTATAATATTGGTATTTTTAGTTATAGTTACAGTTAACTGATTTGTTATTTTTGTTAACTGATATTTCAGTTGCAGTTACAGTTAACTTATACCACACTGCCACCCCACCCCATCCCAGCCCCACCCCACCCCTCCACCCCCACCACCACCCCAAGACAGCGCCCTGGGCAGCCTGCCCCCGCCCTTAACTACGACTCTGTGTGCGTGCGTGCGTGCGTGTGTGTGTTCGTGTGTGCGTGTGACTGATTCCTGGAATAACCTGGTCTGCTAATGGATTTCAAGTACCATCGATTGATACCTTCAGAGCATTAGAAATTGTGCTATAAAAGTGCGCAATAATTATATGACTCTTTGTTGTAGATCCATTCATTGTTCAGCCGCCCTTATTCGATCCGGTGCAGTTTGTCGTGATCTTGAGGGTGGGGGTGGCGGCGTGGGTGTGGTCTATCGCAGCCGGGCGCCAGTGATTAACGATTACGAGGAAACGCCGTTCATTCATAACAACTGACGTCACGACATAGCTGCTTCGTCATTGGTCGAGGAGCAATTGATCATTTGAATATGAACAGTGGGCTCTGTCTGTCTGTCTGTCTGTCTGTCTGTCTGTCTGTCTGTCGGAGAACTGCATCCCATCACCCACCCACCCACCCACCCGCTCTTCTTCGAATAGTAAAAGCTGTCCATATTATTGGCTGTCGATCTTGGGTACAATGTTGATGCGGAAACGTTGGGGGGGGGGGCGGATGAAGGAGAGGGAGGATCGGTCGGTGGTGGCCTCCTGCACCAGAGTGACCAGACCACCTCTGCGTGAAATGGTGATGGAGGAATGTTCTGGAAATTTATCTGGAGAAATGATAGAGAGAGAGAGAGAGACAGACAGACAGACAGACAGACAGACAGACAGACAGACAGACAGACAGACAGACAGACAGACAGAGAAGAGAGTGAACGTGAAGAGAGACATAAAGATAGAAAGAATGAAAGAAAGAGACAGACAGAGACAGCGACAGAGAAACTAAGAATGAACGAGAGAGAAACAGGCAGACAGGGCGAGAGAGAGAGGGGGAGGAAGAGAAAGAGAGAGTCAGACCTAGACAGACAAAGAGAAAGAGAGGCAGAGAAGGAGAGACGGAGAGAGAGAGTGTGTGAGAGGCAGAGAGACAGAAAGTTTATTTTTATGTTGCCTTACCTCTAAAGCTGCTACTCTATTAGGGGATATGTTGCGAGGACATAAGCCTATCCCATAAGTAGTTACCCGGACTTTATCCGCGTGAAAAACTGAGTTGGCATTAAACGACGATTGTTCATCTTAACAATAGGACAAAAATACCGCATGGATATATCCGAGCGAATGCATTTGCATATTCAAGCGGATAATTCAGCCGGATATCAAATCAAATCAAATTTATTTTTTCTCAACATTTCAACAATAGTATAAACCATGAATAACAAAACAGAAATATGTTGAATAATTTTAACATCAAATTTGGAATAATATCCGATAAGGTAGATCTAGAATAGCAAAAAAGTATAATATATATATATATATATATATATATATATATATATATGTTTATATAGTCAATACATAATTCGCGGACATATAAAGTCAGAAATCAGTCGATAAAAAGGGTTGGCCTATTTGCATCTCTGCCGTTCAACCAATCAGCTTCCAGGTCAGTAGGTCATCGACCGATTTACTGCTAGAATGGTTATGCGACCTTAAGACGTTTTCGCAAAATAATGACTTTCCAAAACAGCATCCACGGTCTGACGGAAACTTGTCTACGCTTTCCAAAACAAAAACGCAGAATTTAAAAGGCGCATCAGCACTAGTCTTGTCGTCCGCCATCTTTGCAATGGGCGTGGCTATTTTCTATCCCAGACATCAATCGCGCGTAGACTACCGACTGTCGCGGGGACAATGTAATGCACTCGTATACGGGGATATATCCCCGGCAATATATCCCCTAATGGAGCCGTAGCTTAAACGTTCTAGTAGACGGGCGTGCAGTCTGCGGGCGAACGGTAGCACGCACACACACTTCGACGCATGCACCGAGAGACCCGGCGCTGAGCATATATATATATATATATATATATATATATATATATATATATATATATATATATATATATATATATATATATATATATATATATATATATATATATAGTACACACATACACACTGTCACGATAACGCGTACAATCGACCGGAGGCAGACGGACAATCTGTCTACTTTAGCGACGCGTGCGTCAATGGCTCTGTGTGTCTGATCGTCGCCCCGTGGCAAAGGCCGGCGACTGAGGCTTCGTAGGCCTACATAACGGCGCTCTGACCGCCCGCCGCCTGTGTCCAGAGAGGTGGGGGTTAAGAGTGGGGTGGAGTGAGTGAGTGAGTGAGTGAGTGAGTGAGTGAGTGGTGAGTGGTGGTGAGTGGGGAGGGGCGTTTGAGAAGATTCCAGATCCGGTTGGCGTGAATAGGTGAGGCAAACGATGCCATGTTTAGGATGTTGCTGCTGCTGCGGTTACCAGGAGCGTGTCGAGGAGGTGATATTCGAGGTTAGTGTGGTCAGTTGTTTTTTTGCATTGCTGTTGATCGTTGTTTGGCCTGATGTGTGCATTACTCGCATCGTAGCGTAGACTTATCGGCCTCTTACTGACTGCTTGGTAATGTAGAAATACAGTGTACGTTGGTGAATGAACCCTATTGTAAATTGATGCCATTAGCTCACGATTGAAGCCGATTAATATTATTATTATTACACCGCAAACGATGTAATCACAAGTACAAACGCTTGTTCTGCTGTAGGATCAGGGTCATATTAAGGCGGGGGCTGAGGGGGCTGCAGCCCTAGGCCCACCATGAAAATAGGCCCACCGATTTTCGAGATAACCTTTTTTTGCTCGTCAGCACGATTTGAAAGGGCGATGACCTTTTTTGCTCGTCAGAGATCATCAGTATAGGCGACGGCCTTTTTTCTCAGCCCCCCGGCCCACTCGGACCTTAATCCGGCCCTGTGTAGGATATGGTTAATTAATGGTATAAAATTTTAATTGATCTGTTGCTGACATAAGCCAATGTATTTATGCTTACAGTCTCATTATTTCACGCCTAGGCCTATGCTTAGGCCTATAGACAGAAGTTATCCGCGCTTCATATTGAAATATATTATACTATACGCCACAAGTATCAATATCCACCACATTTACCCCCCCCTCACATTGGGAAATCAAATAAATCAAATTTTTCTTTTTAAATTGTATACCATTTCACTTCATTATTACTTAAACTACTTACTTAATACATATTCAGTGGAAATATTTGGCGGCAAGACGGCTGATTGGTCCAAAAATTTGTAGTCATTGGTCAAAATTATTAGGCGGCAAGAGCGTTGATTGAGCGCTGATTGGTCGAAAACGCAGTACTTTTCAATCAATCAATCAATCAAATACATTTACTTCTCAGCATGTCAAGACAGCAGTATCAATTGTTGCTAAAATGGCTCTAAATGCACATTTAGTATTATTTTCATCTCTGCTGCCAGGGGCGGCGCTAGGGGTGTGGGTCCGCGGGTCCGGACCCACCCAGCCTCGGGCAGGGCCGCAGGGGCACCCGAGCAAATCTGCAGAGAAATTTTGATTTTGTGTCCTGGTTGTGTAGGTTGCATTAGACCCACCCAGCCAACAAAACCCAGCGCCGCCCCTGTCTGCTACTAAAGTAATTATTTACTTAAGGTCTGAGTTGTGTTGCTCGTAACATCTTATTGACAGTTTGTTAGCCGATGTATGAAATACTGCTTGCTCATGGTAATGTCAATTGTCTTTATTTACTCTGAACATGTAATGTCCTTTTTCATTTTCCCACCTTAATTAAATATTATATATATATATATGTTTATAATCGGATTGATGATTACTGTATGCTTTTGGAAATAAATAAACTCAAACTCAAACTCATTGCCAATATGTACAACAATCAGTGCATGCATCAGCGCGATCAGTCAGTACCAGTACATACGCAGGTAATTGCGTTATTTTCATTGTTCTATTTACAGTCGAACTTCGTTATAACGTATTTAGCGGGTGTGTAAATCCGAGTACGTTATATCCGGGATACGTTATATCCAATACCATCCAAAACGGTAGCGCGGCACCACACGGGTCCGTACTTACATTGTGGTTCGTTACAACCGAGTATAGGCATAGACTACATTTACAGTGTAGTTGTCCATGGTATAGGCCTAGTTGTCCATGGTATAGGCCCAGACGTACTTTAACTCTGTTGTATAATGAAAGTCCGATGCTCAGAGTCTTCTGAAGATACCTCATTGTAAAACATCACTCGGTTCCAGGTCATTTGCAGTGTCAGGGCCAAAGAGATGGAACGATCTACCGATAATTAATTGTGAAATCATCCTGTTCTCTGACATCCTTTAAGAAAAATCTAAAGACTTATTTGTTTAGAAAATCTTATTCTCTTGTGCCTTATATTGTTTTCCATTTATATTTTTACTGATGACTGTTATTTTATTTATTTTTATTGGACTATGTAATGTGCCCTTGCTCCTGACATTTTGGTAATATGGCGCACAAGAAATTATCAGCTTAATAATAATAATAATAATAATAATAATAATAATAATAATAATAATAATAATAATACGTTACAACGTACAGAATCAATAATTATAACGACGCTCTTCTGTATTGTACATGACTACTTGGCATAATGCCTACTGTCGGTGGCGGCCCCAGAATTTGGCAAGTGGGGGCTTTTTGGGAGTGGCAACTTCTAAGCATTGAGGACCAAATATTTTCACAAATCTGAACTAGTCTAGTTGCTTAGAATGAGTGCATTGAAGTATGGGGACAACTGGGGACGGGGGAGGGACAGGCATTCAATAGGAGTCACCAGGCCTGAGGAGAGGGGTGCAGCCGCTACATTGTTCCGGGGCCCATGGAGCTCAAAGGGGCCCCGGGTCCGGTGACGATGATGTAATAATAAGCGATGGAGTCGATAACGTTTTTTTCTTGTCAGGTTTTTCGGCGGAGTGTTGAGAAATTTTTTTCAGGGCCCGTCAAATTTTTTTGTACCGGGGCCCGGAACTTCTCTCGGCGGCCCTGGGAGTCACAGGCCCACTGTTTGAATTGTTTGAAAAACTTGAGCTTGATTGAAATCGTCTGTGGTTTGTAGGTAAATTCCGATGTCAGGTCAAAATGTTCTGTCAGTTGGGAGAGGGGGGCTGTGGTGGTCACCAACCAGCGGATAAGTTCAAAGGCAAACGCCGATTGCGCCATGCTGATGATGCTGAAGATCATTGATTAAGCGGATTAATCTGATTAATTTGCCTTTGCAGCATAATTGTGCCTGATGATTAGAATCGTTGTCGGTTTGCTGGCGCCCTCTTGTTAGTATTGGTTGACCCTGTTGGCATTTAGAACAGCTAAAAAAGATTCAATTAACGTTGACACAAAGGAACACACAACAATGGTTAATTGCTTTTCATTATACAACAGAGTTAAAGTACGTCTAGGCCTATACCAACCAGGCTGTTATTAATAGATGGTCTAGCACTCTAGCTACAAACTGAGAGGACCTGCGCCTCTTACTGTACTGTAAGTTCACGTCCCTTGATATGCGAAAGAAAAAGTGGACTCGAAGAATATTTGTAATGAATTTTGTGGATTCATCGCCCGTGACTCAGAGACCCAACATGTTTCACTAACGGAAGCAGTTGAAAGAGCAGCATGTGTTTCTTATGCAAGTGTTTAGGTCTTATAAAAGCAAAGTCACATGCATGAATCTATTCCAGATGCTGTAGATTGATGAGAGAGCCTTCTGACATTAAGCGATACACGCAATTAATCTATCCAGCAGGGTCTCAAAATAACTTATGAAGTTATGACGACTAGTCATTCAACTATTCAAAAGAATTCGAGAGAAGAATTTTAGCATTTGAAAGGAAATGCTACAGAGAAATTCTTAGAATTTGGATGGGTGGAAAAGATCGGCAACGAGAAACTATACAAGAAAACCCAGCCCAAAGAAGCCTTGACGAAAAAAGTGATACAGAGGAAATTGCGTCTCTTTGGACGTATTCGTCGTATGAAAGATAATAGAAAGATCAAGACCATAAAGCTGAGATTAATGGATGGTTCCAAGAAGGAAGAAAGGCCAAACAGGGTGCTTAAAACTTAAAACTTAAAACTTAATTTCTCTTTGTCAATATACAGTAATTTGCTGTGGGAGCGCTTCTGAGTGATTCTTCAGAAGAGGCGCTATACAAATATTTTTTTACATTACATTATTGATGATGAGTCAACTATTAGGTCTAACTGTTACAGTTCATTGTTGATGGAATGTGACTGATAAGAATTATAAATTTATTAATAAGCACAGATGACAGCAGTGACATGAATTCCAAATGAATTCACTGTATTTCTTATGAAAAATTCTTTCGTAGCATTTAATGCCAAATATAAAAGAACTTTCTTTTATTATTTTGCTTCTTACCATTCTATGACATTTTATAGTATTCAATGTATGGCATACAGGTTATTTTTGTTTTTATTACCAGCGGAGGCTCCAGAATTTTTCAAGTGTGGCCGTTGGGGGGTGGCAACTTCTAAGCATGGGTGGGCAACTATTTTTCATAACCAGGACTAGTCTACCGATATATAGCTGTTTACAGGGTGCGATTTGTGACCTGGAGCAGTGGGGGGGGTGGGAGGATATGTCGAGCTTGGGGGATGTAGTTGTTAGGGAAGTGTAGCAGTGGGGGGATGTAGTGGTGGGGATGTAGCAGTAGGGGGGATGCAGTTGGGCGGGGGGGGGATTCCCACTTTCCCCTTACAAATCGCGCCCTGGTTGTTTAGAATGAGTGCACTAAAGTATGGGGCCCACTGGGGGGGCAGGCTTTCAATAGGGGGCACGAGCTCCATGCTCCCATGCGAAGCCGCCACTGTTTATTACTTTGCTTTAACATAAGACTTGGACAGTTCGGTGGCAGATTTCTGATGTTCAATGATGATGAAACAAACTTAGGATCATAAAATGTTAAGTGATGGGTGTGTCAGAGACGGAGTTGGCAGTCAGCTAGTTCTGTCGGTGCAAACACTCAGTTTTTAGGCCCAGCCGTGCATATGGCGTTGAATCAAGGCTTTCTCTCGAATATATAGGAAGCCTTGTTGAACCCTATATATTGCGATGTTTAATTGTTTAGTTTCATTCACAATAATACTTGTAGAGTGTTTATGAAGAATTTTGTTCATATCTGTTTTATCTGGTATGTGGGCCGTAAAGTTTGACCCTGCACGTTGCTGCGTATTACCAGATGTAAGGCGTACAGTCGTTTTAACATTAATTAGAGGGCTTACTGCAGGGCTGAGTCATGTTAATTATACCGCAAGGCACAAAAACGCCGTGCACGTCATAGAAATATCTTGAAACGGTTCAAAGCGAAGTTTATTTTCAATATAGGCTATACTTTTGAAGTTCGCAGTCAAGATATTCGTGTTAAATCATTTAGCGGTCATCGCATGAGTCAGATAGATGACGGATCTACAGGAATACAGAGGGCACATACCCCCCCCAACCCCAACCCCCCAAAAAAACCCACCCCACAAATTCTGTTTACAAATTTATCATAACGGCAAAAAAAGTTATAAAAGGGACGAGGCGGGACATGACAAAGCATAATTGGGGATGGAGGAACACGACATGCCCCCAACCGAATTACTGGACCCCGGCATCAAGAGCATATAGATCCTGGACAAGTAATGGAATTTTGCTGTAACTTTTATTTTTATATATATATATATATATATATATATATATATATATATATATATATATATATATATATATATCTTTCATATAACGATCCTCTTTGTTATAACGTTAGATCCTGTTGGCTGTATAACGTCGTTTAAAGCCTGCTTTTCGTGTCATTTTTTCATTGTATCCCTTGTTGTTCTGGTATAACAATATAAATCATTGTCAGTATATAGCAATCAGATTAATTAATTACATTTTGCCAATGTAATTGTAATTGTAATTGATCTGTCCCAATTACAGGAATATGAGTTTTATAAGTTCTAATAGCGTATTAGCATGTATGAGCCGAAGTCTTGTCAGTCTATGAATGTATGGCAGTGAATACATTGGATGGTTAGTTTATTGGTAAATGGACTCACTGCTCTGGTCAGTTGCCATGCAAACATTTACTGTACTTACCGGCATTTACTTTTTACTGCCTTTCAAATTGGAAGGGAACCAGCTTATCATATTCTACTTCCTTCATTTTTGTGAATAAAAGTTTAATGCCAGCAGCTATCAGTAAAGATGAGCGTAAATCAAGCAGGAGTAATATCATTTGAAAAGTCTGATGACTTTAACAATGCTGTTTCAATGCAAATGCTAATTAAAGTGAAGTGCCGGTTGTGTGGTGAATTAGTGTCGTGCTCGAAAAAGGCTACTCATTGACTCATTTGCAGGTTTGTGAAACTTTGTGTTACGGTTTTTTAAATAGGCCGTAGCATATGAATTTGTTGAACTAATTTATGTTAATTATTTTAAACACAAGTTTTTTAAAAGAAGCAGAAAGGAATGAAAAGTAATTGTAATTGTAATTGTAATTGACACGTTTGTAATTGTAATTGTAATTGGTCCCAATGTAATTGGCTGTAATTGTAATTGTAATTGTAATTGACAAAAATCCGTATAATTGTAATGTAATTGTAATTGCTTAAAACGTAATTGACCCATGTCTGATAGCAATATAGCTATGGTATGGCTGTTACAGCTAGTTTTGACACGTACGCGGCTGTTGAGTGTTGATGTCTCGTCAAAAAGTGAGACTGGATGCCTGTACGGAATTCGTCGAGATGTCATCACATGATTATTGGACCAGCCAGATAGACTCGCATTCAATTAAATTTTATGAAGGGCCAAATATTTTTATTAAGGTTCGACCTTGCGTTACGCTCCCCCTCCCCCACCCCAATGAAATGCGCGTATCATTAATACAGGTCATTCCAGAGATCAGTCAGTGGGAAATAAATAGGAGGAAATGCTAATTGGAAGACAGAGCTCATTTGGAAAATGAAATTAATTTATAATGTATTAATGTGCAATAAAAAACAAAAACAGGGCCGGAAAGAGAGGTGTTTTGGTAAATGGTCAACGTAAAAGAAAACTGATGACTCGAAAAAAGTGTGAAATGACGCCACTGGTCTAGATCTGAAAATTCTGAAAAAAGTAGGCCTACTCAGTTAGACCTAATTGGAAGATATGACAACCAAATGGACAGAGTTCCAGATTTTTGGCCCAGAAATCGAAAAGCTCTCTTGCCGATTTCAGTGTTGGTTCTAGGTAGCCTACATTTAGCAATGAATCAGCAAACCTTGTTGAATGACAATGTTTCGGATGGTTTGACATACATGTAGATTTTAAATATTGAGGTTGGCCAGACTGCAGTATTTCAAAAACCAGGCGGCTAGTTTTGAATAGGCCTATAATTATCTGTTCTACCTGCAACCGGTGTAACTTTTGAAGAACAGGTTTAATATAATCATGCTTACGAGTTTTTGTAATGACCCGGGCAAGAGAATTCTGAATCTCTTAATTGAAACTTTTGCATATTAGATTTTGACGTATACCACTGTAAAAGAAATTGCAATAATCAAGTCTACTGCTGACAAGGGCATTGAACAGAGGAATCAGAGTAGGTTTGGACACAAGATCACGAATTCGTCGAATAACTCTGATTTGTAAATAAGCAGCTCTGCTGACCTTATTTACATCATTTGCATCAAAGACAGGGTTTTTATCAAATAGGCTTATTGCACCTAGGTTGCGGACAGATTGACTCTGATTTGCTGAAATGTTGTCAAATTTAAAGGAATGTAGGCATGTCTTCAAATTTATCTAAATCAAATGACGTGCCGAGAAGTACAAACTCAGATTAAATTCAGTTTTTGAAGTGTTTGAGGCAAGCTTGTTACTTAGGCTAACGTGCAGGACTGAACGTTTTGCCGACATATTCGTATATGATGTCCAAAATTGAAATAAGCGTATCATACGTACATGTATGTAAAATACGTTGGTGGTGATGTGACGATTCAACATACTTCTATGGTTCCCTATTATCCATACAGATGAAGGCTATGGTAAAGCCACGTGATGCAAGCAATGAGTTATAGTTACAACAACAACAACAACAACAACAACAACAACAACAATAATAATAATAATAATAATAATAATAATAATAATAATAATAATTCTAGCGAATGCCTCGGCGAGGTAGGATCGTTAGTTTCCCCAATAGAATTGGGTACTCAGGGGTGCACCACTACAAGGTAGATCCAATGCACCCCAATACTACTACTACTACTACTACTACTACTACTACTACTACTACTAATAATAATAATAATAATAATAATAATAACGCAGTCGCCCTCCACGGAACTTACACATAATAATAATAATAATAATAATAATAATAATAATAATAATAATAATAATAATGTTCTATTGTCATCAGATTAAAACGCTACGAGAACCTGGCTAAAGTCTACCATAATAATAATAATAATAATAATAATAATAATAATAATAATAATAATAATAATAATAATCATCATCATCATTACTGTTATAGGGCTAATTTGCGGTGACAGTTACGTGTCGTGTTGAGTAATTTTAAGGGCGGAGACAGGGGGCGTGCACATGGAGGCCGTTCGGGATTTCTGCGAGCATTTTCGATGACCGTTTGAACGATAATGCCCTTTGAAATCCTGAATTAAAATCCAATTGCGTAGTGCACAATGAATCGTCAGCAGCAGCAGCAGCAGCAGCAGCAGCAGCAGCAGCAATCTACGGAATCTAGCTTCTAACCAAATCAGTGTTAGCAACTTAGCATTATTGAAAGGAAGTGTTAGTCAGACTGTTCTGGCGCCAAAATTATCCACCTTTTCAAAAAAAGGACCAATCAACGAACGTTTTTATGACGCCACTATCATGATGCCTAGGGCGACGCAAACATAGACGTAGGTCCATTTTAAAAACCCAACCCGTTTCTATGAGTAAAACTTGTTTTATCCAGACAACAGCAATCCGGATTCGGAGCGTAGGTTTAATTAGCAACTTTGGGGTGGGGTGGGGGGGGGTGGAGTGGGACGGAGTTTGGACAAAGAAAAACCCTTAAATGAATGCTCTGTCCAAAGACGATATGTTGCATTTACACACACACACACACACACACACACACACACACACACTTCGACGATATGTAGGCTAAGTTGTTGTCTGTAGTGTCAGCGAAAAACATTCTGTGAAACTAACTGGTGTTGAAACATTTAAGGTCAATTTGCAGTTACAAGCTTCAACGTTGACTTGAGTGGAGAGCATCGGTTGCAGCTTTTCATGTTGCAGTAAAAACAGGTGGAAACAGTTCGAGTTCAATCAATCAATCAATCAATCAATCAATCAATCAATCAATTAGTATCAAAATCAGAACCAAAGATCGTCAATATCACAATTCAATCAAGAAAAAAAGTTTCAAAGACAAATGCTAAAATATGTAATATTTCGATATTTGATAAGTTAGATATTTGATATAATATTAAAATTGACGTTAAAGGATTAGGATACTAAAGGGAGAAGCAGGAGAAGAGAAACATTCTCTGTCCAAACAGTGGCGTAACCTGGCGTCAACATTGGGGAGGAGGGATAAAATCCTTCATGAAGTCAGGTCAGACCCATTTTCATCCCCCCAAAAGTCTTGACGAGCTAAAAAAAAGGTCATCCACAATGTGTGATTTTACCAGATTTTACCATAAGGCACAAAACATTGGGGGGGATAATTGATACTCTGTCTCTCTCTTATTAATTTTTGGGGGACCGTCCCCCCGTATTTTACGCCCATGTGTTCAAAGCATGCCGTTTCCTATGAACCAATAGGCCCCTATACTAGATACAAACAAGTTCAAATAGTCCAGATAGAAATGCATTTTTTAAAAATAGATAATTATAGTTCTGTTTAGTGAACTGGGTTTGGAAGAGACGAATTTAAACTTGTTACGCCATACACGCAACCAATGACGGAACACCGATTGTATTGTTTTAAATCTCGCGCTATGATGGATCTTCGCTGCTTTCCTCTGTTTCTGAGTGGCTGGCTTTGTGTCTGTCTGTCTGTCTGTCTGTCTGTCTGTCTGTCTGCAATCGTTTCCAGATGCAAGCGTTTCCAGAGGCACATAATAAAACCAGCATGGGTCACAGGGTTACTTCTGTCAATGTTAGTCAATTGAAGAATAATAATAACAAATTAGACAGCACAGTAAATCGTTGCGTGCTTCGGTAAACGCGCTCGGAAATTACCCGGATTGTTTTGTTTAACGCTGTTACACGAATGTGGGTAATACATTTCACAGCTAATCCTAATATTTGATTGAAATTTATTTATTGTTCCAGAGGCGTAGCGAGGGGGTAGGGGGCATATGCCCCCGGGCGCCTAGGTGGGGGGCGCCAAAATTGGGTATTTGGGTAAGTGAAATGCATAATAAAGAAGAAGAAACATGTGTGACGACCTTTTTTTGCTCGTCAGCACTATATGAATAGGGGTCTCGTAAGACTTGAGGGGCACCGAGAATAATAATGTGACGACCCTCTTTTTTTGCTCGTCAGCAGTGTTGGGGCGCCAACGGCACACTTTGCCCCCGGGCGCCGGATACCCTCGCTACGCCTCTGTATTGTTCTGTTATTTCTGTCAATGTTCAAACCAATACGGCCTACACGACGCTCCCAGCAAAAACCACTTTGCACGGTTTTATTATTAGGTCTAAGGCTCTTGAGATAAACCAAATATGTACTTCTTCGTCTCGGAATTAACCACATAGAAAAATAGCCGCTGGAAAACTTGATATTTGCTACAGTATGCAAAACCCCAATCTATAAAAACCCATTAAATTTTCAATGCTCGTTTTTCCCTAGGTGCACAGTCACCGGTGTTCGATTTGCAGGGGGTTGGGGTTTAACCCCCCCCACACACACACACACACTTGCAGAGGTCACAGATTGGAGTAGAAAATTTTGGATTTTACTCCTCGCCTCCATTTCTACTCGAGAGCGGAGTGTAAAATTTTGGGGTGGGGGATAATCCGAACTCCCTCCTGCAGTTTTGAAAATCGACAATGCCAGATGTGCTAAAGGGTCCTTTTCCGGACCAAAACGAGTGGCGTAGCGAGGATTTAATTTTACTAATAACATCTGGATGGAGGCAATTTCCAATGCGCTGCCTTATCCGTAAAATTCTTCGGAATTTTCGGTGCTGTAGAAGGGCCCGGATTAGCGAATGTCTAGGTATGTGCAGCGATTCTTGACGTGAACCCAAACCTACAAAGCGTGTCGGGTTCGTATATAGGCCTATACTGATGGATAAAGGTAAACAGTTAATATGCATGGAATGTTAATGGAGAAGTCTTTCACGTCTCAATCGATCTGTGTGTGAATACGTACCACCATGCAAGTCGAGACTTCAACGCTTAAGAAGTCAGAAATACAGTTTTTTTACTCGCAGCCGAGGATTTAAGCAGGGCGGTTCCAGTGTTTATTCTAGGCCTTCTCTGGGGGGAATTTTCCCCCAAAAGTTTTAAAAGTCCACCAAATTTTCTATATGTTGCATGAGGAAAGGAAATTTCCCCCAAAAAGTGTGACGACAGGGGGCTTTTATTTTCCTGGAGAGGAGAAAAATGTAAGGATGACAATTTTTGCTTGACAGGGCATTTGAGAAGGGTAAAAAATATTAGGGAGGTTTAAAAGGATGACCTTTTGCTTGTCACCACATTTTAAAAGGAAGATAACCTTTTTTGTTTTTTTGCTTGTCACCACATTTTAAAAAGGAAGATGACCTCTTTTTTGCTTGTCAAGCTTTTTGGAGACTCAGACTTTGTCTCCCCAAACATTTCAAAATCCCCCCAATGTCAAGGTGGCTATAATAAACACTGGGCGGTTCTAACGAAACAAAAATGGGGAGTCATGCTCTAGGCATGTGACCGCTAAGCCAGAGGCAACCCTAAACTCTGATTGATACCCTTGGGTATTACAACTGGTGCTACAGAAGTGCATAATTATTAATTATTATTATTAACTCATTGATCCGCAACTTAACTCTGACTGATCTCTGGAATGACCCGGATCTTTTGCGGATTGATTTTGAAGTACCATCGATTGATACCATTGAGTATTAGAACTGGTGCTATAGAAGTGCACAATTATTACTTATTAATTATTATTATTATTATTATTATTATTAACTCATTGATCCGCAAAATCTTAACTGGTGGGGCAAAGCTGAAATCTGGGTGGGGGCTAAGCCCCCCCCCCCCCGCTCCAACGCAGAACCGCCACTGGACTTCAGGAAATAAACAGGTATAGTGATTAGTGATATTCATGAAACCGCGCTGAATATCCGCTCTCATTTAAGACAAATACACAGGTGAATATAGTTTTCATGTTGATAAAACATATATTTTTATATATATATATATATATATATATATATATATATATATATATATATATATATATATATATATATATATATATATATATATATATATATTTTAGTTTCATCTATTTTTATTAATATATATATATATATATATATATATATATAGTCTTAGTTTCATCGATTTTTATTATACAGGGTGGCGCAAAAAAATCGGACTAGTCACATGTAGGTTTGCCTTTAACATAGTCCGTTTTTTGTCCGTTTTTTGCGCCATTGGGGCAGTGGCGTCATTTCACACTTTTCTTGGGCGAGAAATTTTAAAAATTTCCTTTAAAAATGCTGACGACCTTTTTTTTTTTTTTTTTTTTTTTTTTTTTTTTCACCTCCTGGTTTTCCTTATTCCACATTAATGCATTATAAATTAATATTTTCATTTCCTTGGAGGGACGTTTAAATTGCACATTAATACATTATAAATTAATATTTTCATTTTCTTGGGGTTGACGTTTTGTTGACGTTTTGTCGAAAATTTTCTTTGAAAATCGGGGATCGTCCGCCCACTTAGCTAAGGTGAGATTTCTGTCCGCCAGCGTTGAATCAGAGAGGGAAAAGTGCAGGGTGCCCACTGCCTACCGCCCTGGCGCGCTGTCTCGTTCAAGGGAGTCGACGTCTGATTAGCCACTGATTGCCGCCGGAGGGCGAGGGATGTGACTGTGCGGGCCTACGCCCCTCATCACGTGACCCGCCGACGTCATCGCTACCATGGCGATCCGGGATGATGAGCGCCGAACGCTGACGTGGGAGACCGACCGACCGACCGACCGACCGACCGACCAACCGACCGACCGGCCACACGTGTTTATAACTGTTCGTCGAGGGGAACAACAACAACAACAATAACAACAACAACAACAATAACAACAACAACAACATCGCTCACAAAGCCAGAGAACGATGTCTCGATCGGAAGCGAATAATTCGCTTTTAAGAGATTCGGAATATTCCTCAACGCGTCTTACCCAGAGCTCTTATATGCCCCTCCTCCTCATCCTCTCCCACTTCCTCCTCCTCCTCCTGCTCTTCTTCTTCCTCCTCCTCCTCCTCCTCCTGCTCTTCTTCTTCCTCCTCCTCCTCCTTTTTACGGACTATGGATTTCACCCAGATTGAGCGCTCGTGAATAAGCTGATGCACTGCGCCAAGCTTTCTGGCAGCGCTATAGAAATTTCGTGTTGCTTACTTACTTACTTACTTACTTACTGCTCCTCCTCTTCCTCCTCCGTCTGCTCCTCCTCCTGCTCCTGGTCCTTATCATCCTCCTCCTCCTACTCCTCCCCTCCGTCGGATTCTGCTCTACATCGGACGACCTGAAGTCTAATTGCCCCGCCGCAGTCGAGTCTAGACGCCAGCTGCAATTAAACGCCACCCGCCCGCCGCCCATGAGCCACGAGTCGCCGGCGGCGGCGGCGGCGGCGTCGGGTTTGCGCGCTCCTACCTGGCGAATGGGAGATTGAGATTGAGAAACAGCAGTGGGCGGCGGAGTAGGGGGGTAGGGGTGGGGTTGGTTGCTTACATGCAAATGAAGAGACACTTAACCCAGAAAGTAAGACATTAAGAATGCGGCCGTATGTGTGCAAGGCAATTAAATACAAAAGGCAGGCCAGGAACCCGTCTTTTGCATACAGGTCAAGTAGGCGTGGCTATATGATGTCACTGGTTGATTGAGCGACTGTTGCTACAGAGAAACAGCAAGACAGTATCTAAGAATGTAAATGGTTCCCTTTCTTTTTATAACTAACTTATTTCTGAAACTTCACAGACGTTTCCCAACCATCTTCTGTATGAATCTGGTGTAGCTGATTCTGTAAAAGTTTAGATTGAAAACGTTAACTATAAGCATTACAACAACCAAGCAAAAGCAAAAGCAAGAGAATGGTCAAATGGAGGCCCTATCTAAGAATGTTTTAGTTTGTTTATTTGTCGATTGTTTAGCGTTTATTTGCGTTGACACATCACATTCTAGTGTTGACATGCTCAAAATAAAGATACTAGTCTTATTAAAAAAAAATCAGTTACGAAAACAGCGTTCAATAAAGTCTTGATCTGTAAGAAAGCAATTACTGATTATCACTGCATAATGAACATGAGAAAGTGCAGATATTGTAGAGTGCGAATAATAATGAAAAATTTATAGAAAGTGTGAATATTGAAATTGCTAATTAATTGATTATCGGATACAATGCCTAGTAAAACGAACATAATTATAGATAATCTGTAGTCAATATAAGGTTTAATGATGTAAATAAAAGATACCAAAAGGGAGTAAACTCCCACCAGTAGGTACCAGTGCACCTTGACATTAGGGGAATTATGAAATGTTGGGGTGCGAGGTCTAAGTCTCCAAAAACCTTGACAAGTAAAAGACAGGTTATCTTCCTTTTAAAATGGGCTGACAACCAGCCAAATATTTTGAATGGAGGTGGGATTTTCATATTTCTGGGGTCAACTTGTGAAAAGTTATTCTCCCCATGTTGACGCCAAGTTACGCCAGATTACGCCACTATATGTAAGTAACAGTTAGATGGTATTAAAGCTTACAAATATATTTATTTGCAGTAGTAAAGAAATGAGTGAAAGTCGGCTAATTACAAGGCAATTCAGCTTCTTAGCATGCTTTAAAGTGGCTTAAGAGGCATTACTACCTCTGTGAAAGCCACTAGGGGCACTAACGGGGCTTGACGCTCCAGCACGTAACCCACTCTGCCATCTTCCGCTCAAAATTTTCTACGTTAAGGAATGCAACGTCTTAATTGCGAATCACCAAAACACAGCAAAACACTACAAAACACTACACAACATTTAAAAATGTAATCCTAGATATGTGTTCCAGGTCAAATCTGGCGTGAAATCTAGGAAGTTACATTCCTCATTTTCTTTTGATAGTTAGTTTCTTGTTGGTGAGCACAATTTTGAGGCATTTTATCGTATACACTTAGCCTGACTGTCTATATACTAACTTTTATCAACAAATATAAAAATAACTATATTCCTTAATATTACAACAGCTGGCTGTATTCCTTTAACAATGCAAAAAGGCTGGCTGGCTGTTCCGAATCAACCGCTGACGTCATAATGGGCGGGGTTTGAGATAATGAGGCAGCAGTACATCGAAGTTGACCAGCCTCTTAGTATTAAACAGTCTTGGTATGTGTGTGTGTGTGTGTGTGTGTGTGTGTGTGTGTGTGTATGTGTGTAGAGCGAACCGGGCCAGGCGGCGTCGGAGGACTCGGGAAAGATGAATGCTTCAAGAAACGGTGTTAGACAACAGATGGAAATCTAGACATGCGTCGTTTCGCACCATTGTTCGATCAGTAAAATGAATCGGGGGTCAATCGTCCCCAACCCTCTTTGATCGAGGCAACGAATCTAGTCAGTGCCTCGATACAGTGTTTTTTTATCCAGGCCTGTTAGGGGGTGTCCCCCCAACCTCAAAATCCCAGCACTGAAAATATATTTGCATTGAACTGTATCTCTTTCCCTCCACCCAAGTCAATTCCCCCCCACAAAGGCCTGGAGTCTGGATAAAACACTGCCTCGATAGCTTAGTAGGCTGTATCCGTGGAATCCGAAATCTGCTATTATTAGGTGTAGAGCGAACCGAATTTCCATCTAAGCTGATTTTATGCAGCCCACTTCACTCTTCTGGCGGTGCATATTGACGTACAGTATACTATACAGTTAGCCGCCCTACTGATATGGACAGCAAATTTTCAGTTGGAATTTCCTTCACTTCTTGTAACACATCTCAAGTTTCACTTGACTCATAAATTCGTACTTTCTATTATTTCAAAGTGGTAGTCCATGGAGGCATGGACTACTAAATAGACCTGGACAATCAACTGAGACTAGCAGAATTTGACAGTTATACATCAGGGGCCTATGTGTAGAAGGCTGTGCATTGTGTACTATGGGGAAACAGTGACGCAGACTAGCACTATATCTCAACCAAATATTGTCCAATTTTCAAAAGGCCCGGTTTGCCCAGGCCCTGCCACGACTCCTACTTTGATTATGTCAGATGACAATAGGTTCAAATGTTTTAATATCAACATTTCCTGCAATTTTTGCCGAAAGTTCCAGAAAAATTTACATCACTATAAAGTTATCTTTCAGTCATTTATTGGTCTAGTGCCGTGGTTCCCAAACTTCAGACACTTTCCGAAAATCCGTGTACCCCCTAATTTTCAAAGTAAATTTAAGAAATAGACTTTCAATTTTGAAAGCATAAACATAACATCTTCATTGCAAAACTTAATAGGCCTAATTCTTGAAACCTAATCGGACCTCATAAAAATTAATCATTGATTACTAATAAGGATCAAAATAGCATACTTGAAACATTCAAAGATAAAATCCATTCACAATTTCTCAGAACTTTTCTAAATATTGTGAAATAATTTTTACTATCAGGCACCTATGCATAAGAAATCTGCTGCCTTTCACGTACCCCTAAAACGTCCATTTTGCACCCCTGGGAGTACGCATACCACCGTTGGGGAGCCACTGGTCTAGTGACTTGCACAAAAGCTCTTACAAGAATTATAATATGCTATAGCATAGTAACCAAAAAATAATAACAAAAACCAGCAAATCATACAAAACATTTTATTAATATATTGATACTATATCCATGTCCTTTCAGCATTATATACACACAATGCCATTATTAAAATAATTTCAGATCTGGTCATAGTGAGACACCAAACAAAATGGTCAACATCCTGATGCAGGATACGACTGAAGTATTTTCATTCTGAACACTTACAAAGTATTAGATCATTAAAATTTCATCAATAAACTAAAAATATTAAATATAGCAGAGAAAAAAATACGCAGAAGGAAGAAATCATTGTAAAATAAAAACCAGCAGTCTGCGAGTATTAACTGCAGAACTAGAAACGTCCCACATAAACTTTGGGTCAGAGATATAACTGTAAGTGGATTTATACAGTTACACCCCATTAACATGGACTTCAGGAAATCGAAAAATGGTCGAAAGGTTCTCTTCATGCTAACAAGGTTTTGCTGTAATCGATTTGTTAGCTATCGCTTGAAATACTAGGCAGATTTAAAGACAAGAAAAATATCAACAACTGATCTGAGCATCAGGAATTCTGCACAATGTAACATTACATATGGAAAATTCACAAAGATCCTCTAGAACGGTGCTTCCCAAAGTGGTGTCGTGCTTCCCAGCAGGGCAGTTCGCTGCACAAGTCAAGAAAAAAGTAAAAAAGTTCAGAAATATATTCTCATGCAAGTGTCATTTTGTCAAGATTTGTAATATTTCCACACACACGCATGCACACAGAACCAAGAGATCTATATAGAATTGGCTAAGCATGCATATATTTCACGACACATTTGACGGCATATTATAGGAAGAAGAATTTTAAAACAGCACCAGTCCGTGTTGCAATAGGAAAATTTTATACCAGTCCGCTAAACTTAATGACTTGGGAAGCACTGCTCTAGAAAGTCGCTTAAATTCTCTCAGAAATTATAGCAAAAATGCAGAATATGACACTGTTGGAATATATGACAACGTCCATGGTGGTATTTTAGGGCCAGACCTGTAGGGAAGGCATTCATTTCCATATTCCTCCCTTTACCCTTGTTAGCATAAAGAACAGACAAGTCAGTAAACACTAAACAGTTACCGGAAATGTTCTCCCCTTAGCCCCAACGGATACCACATTGACAACATCTAAGAAAAATACAAGTCAGTTGAGACTAAACTGCAGAACTTAATCCAAATAGCAAAAATAAAAGTTCCTTCACAGTACAAGACTGCATGCTGAAAAATCTGCCAAACTCACAACCATCCACAGCACAGTTAATCAAAACACTGTTAAATACAAATGACTGGAAATGATCACGACAACAAAAAACCATCGAATACCCAAAGTCATTAGAGAAAATAGGGTTCAGTCACCTTAAACTCAGCATTTAAACAAAATTCATCTAACTGGCTAACTAAATCACTTCTATAGCGCCACTTCAGTAATGCACTTGGCAACAGTCACTTTGAAGAAGAGTCATTGTCCCCAATGTGTTTAGTTGAAACAAATCAGTGAAGCTACATTAGAAAATTTACCAAGAACTTAAAATTAAATTTATACACGGCTAACAAAAGAACTTGACTACTTTGATTTAATAATACACTAGGCCAAGATCATTTACAAAATATATCAGTTTTAGTTAGTTAGGTTGGTACCGATATGCTGGTAAACTCATTTACTAGAGCAGTGGTTCTCAAAGCGTGCGCCGCGGCTGCCCGGGGGAGAGCTGGGGCTTCCAGGGAGCTGTGAATTATTACAAACTAATCCCAAATTTCCTTTTTTGCTTATAAAGACCTTTGGAACTTTAAGTACCAATTATAACCCACAAAGTTGTCAAGACTTTTGGGTGCTTTGGTAGCAATTATTATCCAAAAAGTGCTATTTTTGCAAAGTGTACACGTTCAAATTTTGACACAGGGAGCCTTGGGAAAATCTGGACTTGGCAAGGGAGCCGCAGGCCGAAAAAGTTCGAGAACCACCGTACAAGAGAATTTAATTCTGCTCATTCTAAACCGTACAGTCTACAGAATTTTAAAGAGGTCTAACGAAAGTGGACTACACAAAAAATATTACCACCTCACACGCACACACATTTAGAATTGTACAACATCAGATCAAAATTTGACTCCCGTGCAAATCTACCGTACATGCACGCGTTCTGAACTTCAATCGTGGCAAGAGATATTCTGGAATAGGTGAGACATTGACTCCTGATTTTGAATGCGGCGAATGGCTTCGGATAACATCGGGCTGATGTCGACGGTTTTAATCTTGTGACACTGCAGCTTCTGCACCTCGTGAGGCACAGTGTTTGTCACTATAACCTGAAAATTACAGAACGGAGACATCATCTCGCTCAAACGTCAACAGAATTGTCTCTCTCTCGATAAACTGCCTGAAGGATTTGGTGCAGACACAGGGGCGCCCGGGCCCCCTCATCGGATCGGGACCGGCCATGAGATTCATCCAAAATTGGTGAGTGGTTGGGGTTAGGGGCAGTGCTAGACCGAGGAGAACGCACCAGACACCAGACTTTATTACAGACCTTTTTTGCTCGTAAAGACTCTTGGGTCGAAAAAATGCCAAAGTGCCCCCTATTCTGAAATCCAGGCTACGCCACGGGTCTGATGCAAATTAGATTTGCTAAATATAATGAGTAGAGGGGTACAGTGCAGTGTTGGGATTCTTGCCATGCAATCGGAGGGCAGTGGTTCAAGTGTGACCCCCTAGCCACCCGTGTAGTGACCATAGATGGGGTGTTCATCTGATTGTCTGTGAGGAAGGCAACCAGAAAACACTCATCTCATCCACGCAGCAAATGCCAACTGGACCTGTCTTTGGGTAGAGAACTCAGCATCCCATAAAATAAAATGCATGCAGTGAAAGCAACATATTCTGAAACATTAGATGTAAACGAAATACCATGAATTGTGAATAGTGGCTGGTGAAAATTTATTCTACAGTCCCAAGGGAAGCTGGGTGGCATTAGGCTAAGTGACACCGAACGTCAACAAATGCAGCATTAATCCAAAGCCTTGAAACACATCTACAGGAAACTTTAAATAAATAAATAAAATTAAAATATACACGAAAATTTCATACTTATCATACAGAGAATAGAGTAAATAAATAAATAAATAAATAAAACTTAAACTACAGACGAAGATGCCATATTTAACATTCAAACAGTGAAGAAAAGCTGCAAGGGTAACATCATCACTTTGTTTTACCTCATGAATGGGTGAATCCTCTATGAGCCGGGGAGCGTCGGCAGAGAGCAGGCCGTGCGTGGCAATCACATAAATTTTGTAAGCACCGCGCTCCTGCAATATCTGGGCGGCACTGACAAATGCCTCGACGTCATCAATCATGTCATCCTAAACGGAACAGATGTCAGGCCAAACGAATGATTTTCAATCCGCTCAACACAGTTCAAGCAAGCCGTAATTCCGAAATCAAGACCAACTGGGGGGCTTAACTGTGAGAACACAAGACTCGGCCCAATGTAACCGCATCAAAACACAACTTGTAGACTGTCAGTTAGCTACACAAAATATTGCAGTATATTATAATGAATAGTAGTATCCAGTGTGTTAACCAAACCAGCAGGTACACTTTCAGAGCTCCATTTTCTATGCCTATGTATTCCTCACAATGCCAACCATACTTAAAGTCACAATAATGAAAATCTTATAATTTTTGGCAGAAATTCACATACCTTGGGCTTGGAATATGACCGTGTTAATTCTGGCGAATTGATAGTACTGATAATTAATTGGTAATTATCTGTAATCATTATCATTATGTAATTATGTAATCATTACATAATGTATCATTATGTAATTATGTAATCATAATCATTATGAAATTATCTGGTAATTGAGTGTACATAAAACTCAATATGTTCAGAAGTGAATATTTTCTTGTCATCAAGTGTGCAGCAAATTATCCAAACTGAACCGGGCAATGAGCTACGAACTTACAACTGTGGCTGATTTACTGTTTGATAAAACACTCTTGAATAATCACTTGCTCTGAAAACCGATTCTGAAATTGCACTCGAGAGAGGTCAATGCCTCTCTAAACTACTGTACCTAACTACAAGTAATAGCTGACCGCAAAACTTACAACGACAATGGCAATGTGTCCAGCAACATCACCAACAACACTTATGGGTGGCTTCTCTTTAGGATGTACAGCTGAAATCAAAACAACAGTTTCCTTATAAGCAAACGACACAAGAAGCACCGCTACAATTTCAAATCCAATTAATTTCTAAATCAATTTCACAATCACGTTCTTCGCTTAATGGCATTTCATCTCGAGAAGAAGCCCGTAAAAACCAAATCCAAGATAATCCGGGATTCTGAGGAATATTTTGGCGGCGAAATCCAAGATAATCCGGGATTCCGAGGAATATTTTGGCGGTGAAATCCGCAGAACGCATCTTCACATACTTGGCAGCAGCTGTAGGCCCATGCAGATGCTTCCGTGACGATGAACGAGTAACGGAGGAGAATTTCGGCCGTCGACCGTATCAGACTCGGCAACCTTTTCCTCGCCGTGGATCACTGCAATATTAAGATGGAGGCGTTCTGCGTATGAAGATGCCCGTTTAACGGCACCAGGATTACGAGCAACAATGACAGCATTACGATAGTCAGGAATCTAAAACAAAACCCAAAGTACTTATCACCTATAGAAAGTAGAGATCTTCCTGAGCTATCAGGCCCATGGGGTGAATGAAGCTCAAGGCTTATAGTGCAACACTGATCTCCATTTCATAATTGCAAGATACACGACCAGTGTTCTTGCGTAATGCATCTGTTTACTCGAGGCTAAACTGCTATTCAATTGCCACCGTCATTTTGTGAGTAAGGCCAGGTCAACCTTAGGGGCTTGCATGGGCCTTGAACACACTCTTTCAGCATGTTAACAATCTGCCATTTTCCTGTCCCTACTTATTACCTACAGCCACATGGTTATACACCACATATAATTCTTCTTCTTCTTCTTAGTAGTAGTAGTAGTAGTGATAGTAGTAGTGGTGGTGGGATTATTGAGATAATTTTTATAGCACTCAACACATGGCAAGGACAAAAGTGAAGGACACTTTAACAAAATTCACTTTAACAAAATCCAAAACAAGTGAGTCTTTAGTTTTAAATATTTACATGCTCATACCAATGCCTGGGTCAATGGCCTGTTATCACAAACTCGCTGTCAATAGATCACAGTATGTATTTCTAAATGAAAAAGAAAGTCACATTTCTTCAAAAGTCTGCATATTTCGAGTATATACAAAGTTGATCGATGCTACCGAAGGCAGACGTAAATAAAACAATTACCGAATCTTGAATGTACTGAATGAGAAAGTTCGAGGCTCTGAGGTTATCCACTGGACAGTTGAAGAAACCCTGACTCTCTTTCTGATGCAGATCCATTGTAATTATGTGATTAAAACCTAAAACACAATGACATATAGAACTTGTTCATTTCTGGCAACAAATTTACTGCACATGTCGCATAAGCTGCATGCAAAAGTCAATGCATACAAAGTTCAACCACAAATAATTCACATGAATCTGATCACAAGTTTTCAATTGGAACAGAGGCCATTAACATACAGAGACACATGACTGCCAGCATCTGAATTCGAAACTCTATAACAGTAATCCAGCACTGTCACTGTTATTATCAATATCAAGACCATATCACGAACTATACATGAGAATTATTCAGCCAAAGCAAACCATGCTACAAAGAGTAAAACAAAGGAAATTCCTTCTTTTTGGACGCATATGTAGAATGAAAGAGGACAGAAAGATCAAAGCTCTAATGTTTGGAATAATGGAGGGGGCCAATAAGAGAGGGAGACCACATAAGGAATGGTCTGATGATTTTGAAGACGAAACAGTTTACAGGCTCTGAGTGACAGGACAACGAAGAGGGGAAAATGGCAACAAATGATAGACATGTCATAATACACTAACGAGCAACAAGTACAGGGTTAATGATGAAATCTTATGTAATACGGAAAAAACAGCATCATACCCTGAGATATTTCTAGGAATGTGAATTTGGGGGGTCAACCTCAAATTGGAGGGGGTGTTAGGGGGTGTAAAAATATTCCTGATCATACCAGATTTGCAGAGCATTTGAGCCAAAAGCTTCGACACAATGCATCCACGTTTCCTCATTGTGCTCTGTTTGCTGTACGGCAAATACGGAATAACACCAACAATGTTGCGGGCAGAGGACGTACGGCACGCGTAAGCCATTATCAACATCTCCATAATGTCGTTGTTCACATTTCTAGGCAGATTTACAGCACAACAGAAGACAGCAATATTTAAAAGAATCACTCAGTAATCATATATTTATAAATACTACCAGTTTTTAAAACAAAATTCAACTAAAAACTGCTTAATTTCATTGCTGAAATAAGCAAACTAAAATAATGAATAATCATTTCACCACTGCTATCGCCTGCTGCATAACCAAAATGAACAATATGATTCACCATTCCAACATTTCCCACATTTAATGATTACATTTATTATATTCATCCTATTATGCATCATAGCAGTCTGCCTGGCAAGTGCAGTTATGCCAGGTCCTAAAGTTCTATGATAGCTTCACAGACATCACAAAGAATCAGTAGTATTTTTTTAAAGTTCATTTGTTGTCTATCTATTAGTCATTGATAAATATCAGTTGTGAAACCATAATTACTTTGTCCCAGTCTGAATAATGTACACATCCTTTGACCGTATAGATTCACCCAATTCTATAGATGTTTCTAAAACACAAATGAAAAAAGTAAACAAAATCTCAGAAATGGTGACCTGACATGAAATAGATAAAGAGTAATAAATTTGCAGCACACAAATTAATCAAATTTAGCCTTCAAAACTAATGTTTTCTAATTAATATATGAATTACAGAAATAGCAATATTAAGACATCAGCTTTACCTCACCTTTGTTAGAGTTTTGAAATACACTGACATTTCCAAGACGAACGCCAAGTTTGCTATAAAAAAGTATGTGCAATTGAACAATATGTTACAATAATGCTACGTTATTATAATTATGTTACAGTTGTTAATTCACCCAACTATATTTAACAGAACACAGCATTTTAGTGATTTTTAGATTTTAAAGATTATGCTTTTTGAACTTGAAAACTGGCCCTACTAAATAATCTGAATAACAGTAAATATCTCTGCAATCAAATTCATGAACTAGACTATGAAATCAATTATACCTAATTTGTAAACAATTACTGGACTGGATCTTTTTACAGCAATCATGAATAATCAAGATATTTCAAATTCATAACTCCAAATGAAAAAATCAGTCTGATGTCACTTAAGTTTTATGTCAAATTTATATCAAAACTTTTTCTATCCAACATTATTTCAACTCCAAAAATGCTTTAAATTTAGGCCCAAATTAAGTTTTTAAAAATAAATAACGTAGGAAATTTTAATCAAACCTGTAATAATAACGGACTCCGTGTTTAACCCAAAATCTCGAATAGTCTTAATTATTCATTCTATAGCCTGATTTAAAGTGGCTTAAGAGGCATTACTACTTGTGTGAAATCCACTAGGGGCGCTAACGGGGCTTGAACCTCGCTCGGTCAGGCTACCGTTCGGGCGCGTAACCAACTCTGCCATCTTCCATCCCTTCTTCATTCAGAAATAAAGAAAATGGCACTGAAAGATACTGAACCGCTGAACCACACGACCACCTGGGTATGAGATACTTATGATACTGGATGCAGGGATTGAGATACTTGAGGTACTTAGACGAACTCGCGTGTCGACAGGGTACTCACTCGGCGATGAGTTCCGCCAGCTCTCGATGCGAATTCCCGGCGAACAGGATCGCTGGGACTTTGCCAGCTCTTGCGTCCATTTCGACGGTCGCGAGGTCCCTTCTCCTCTTTCTTCTACTTCGTCTTCTTCCACTCCGATTCAGTCGTTCTAAGGAACCAACCACATCCAGATTCTCGAGTTGATCAGGCACCGGATGTAAAGCAACGACTAATAATACGCTTAGAGCCCGCTGGACAAGAGTTGCGATCTCGCTATAAGTAAGTAAAATCTCGTAAATTGATATAGTACTTTAAAGGTAGTACAGTAGTAGCTGCTTATTCTTATGCGCTTAATCTTTCTTGTCCGCTGGATTGCTTGTCAGACTTTTTCGAGAGAGACTCCCAAATTCCGACACCACAAATTTTCCCGACACCCCCCCCAATTCACAATCCTATAAATAACCCTGGACCTGGTTCTAACAAGTAACAACATAGGAGAATATACAGTGTAGTTTCCAGCGTGGAGGTTGGGCAGTATTTTGCAAAGAGCCAAATAGTCAGTTTTGCTATTAATTTCGGGATATATAGGTCAGCAAAAGCAGTTTCTAGAAAGACGTAGCTTTTTAAGTGGAGACATTAAGGCTTCCTTAGAAAATGCTCACCTGGCAATGAAGATGATTATAGAAACGGATTTGGAGAGTGCGATAACAGGAAAAGCATAGAGGAAAACTGGAGCACATTTGCCAAACGTACAGTATGTCCAAAGTCATAGAATTGACCATATCGAAACAGAAGAATAAACTTCCTTGGATAGCAAGAGAAGTGGAAAGGAAAGGAAGGACGAAAAGCAAAGCACGTGGGCTGTGTTAGGCCTACATGTAATCTTTTCTATTTCGAAGATGTTGGAAGATGTTGGGATTGTTGGCTGAGCTTGACTCTAGTCTGGAAAGAAGATGCACATGCATGCGATTAAGCCTCAAGTCGTTGATCTAGTAGCGTTCGATTTGCGGGGAGGGGGTTAAGGGACACAGGTTCTTCTCCACGGACCAAAACGATTCCCAATGAAAGTAGAAACCTTCAGCTTTCAGAAAATTATGGTCTACGAGAAGTCGGGAGGAGAAGGAGGAGGTGATGACGATGATGATGATGATGACGATGATGATGATTAAGACGATGATGGTGATAATGATGATGATCATGATGATGATGGTGATGACGACGACGACGATGTTGAGAGAAAATGGAGAAGAAGAAAGAACACGAAGAAAGAGAGGGAGCAGAGGTGTGCGGATCCCAAAATGTTGAGACCGCGGATAATCCGATACGCCAAGTTTGGATCCGCGTAGGGTCCGCATCCGCGTGCCTTTCCGCTGTCAGGAACCGCGGAGGATTCGAATCCGCAGATAGTAAATATGTTTGATGTTTTACTATCACTCCCCCCACCATAATTTCTGCAAGCCTAGGACTGTACTTCAATATTATAAGCAGCACAATTATGTGCCTCTGACGTATCTGAATAATGTATACTTTACAACAGATCATCACAATTAATGTTAATCATCATACATCGACCAGTACAAAGCAAATTTAGGCAATATGTTGGTTACTTCATAATCAAGGAGCTCCAAATTCCCCAATACCTCTTCAAATTACCAACAGCGTTGTCATAGTGTTGGGTATCATATATCTATTAATGACGTGTCATTAAAGCCCCTATTCGGCAGGTACAGACACAGACGATGCAGGTTGTCTGGTCTTTGGGCTTGTCTGAAGTTGTCTCCCGTCAGTGAGTCCGATCTCTGATGTGGTAATTACCGCTTTGATAAATGGAAACCATGCCATAGCCAAACAATTCAGAGATGTAATTTGAGAAGATAGTAAATAGCAATGCACAATGTGTGTGTGTCTGTGTATGTGTGTGTGCGTGACATCGTGTTTTGCCAGTTGTCAGGTCCGCGGATGATCCGCGGATTGATACTTGGGTGCGCTGAAGTCCGCGGATCAATTAAATTCTTGCGGATCTGAATCCGCCTGCAGCTCCATCCGCGATCCGCACATCTCTGAGAGGTAGAGAAGAAGAAAAAGTTGATGATGATGATGATGATGAAGAAAAAAAGAAGAAGAAGGAGAGGGCGAAGAAGGAGTAGAAGACGACGACGACGACGACGATGATGATGATGATGATGCTGATGCTGATGATGATGATGCTGCTGCTGATGATGATGATAATGATGAAGAAGAAGGAAAAGAAAGACCGTTTCAACACGTGATCAATTACATGACGAAAAAGAAGAAATCGTGAATGAATTAGACGAATGAAGATGGGGTGGGGGCTGTGTGCATGATCAATCTCTTCCGTATTAGACACATTTGAACGAATGCAAAGGTCGAAAAGAACGAGGTGAACATCGGAGGCAGAGGGCTTGAGGCATGAGAAATTGGGGGCAGGCTATTTGGAGCAATTGAGGCAGCTGGGGGTAGTGTTGGGTTTGGACGTAGAATAGTTACACCAAAGAGAAGAGGAACATGTCAAAATCAACTGCCTCTGCAAGAAAAGTAAGTAAGTAAGTAAGTAAGTAAGTAAGTATAAGTAATTAGTAAGTAAGATTGTCAGTCGCGTTGGATGCTGTCGAGATTCAACATCGCCTGCAGAACATGGAGAAGGAAATGGGAGAGAAGATCAAGAACAAGAGGAAGAGAATGAGGAGGAGGAGGAGGAGGAGGAGAAGCAAGAGGAGCAAGAGGAAGGGAGAGCATGGGGAAGATCCTGGGTAGGAAGAGACGTGTGAAGAAGAGAAGAACGATAGTAGAGAGCAGAGGAACTGAGAGCGAGAGAAGGGAAGAGACGAAAGAGAAGAGAATGGGGAGGGTTTAGGGGAGGATGAGCCGATGAGGAGGGAAAGAGAAGGAGGAAGAGAAGAAGAAAGAGGACGGAAAGAGAAGAAAGAAGAGGAAGAAAAAGAGGATTCGAGGAAGACGAAGAGAAAGGAGAGGTGAATAAAGAGGAGAGTAGTAGGGTTGTTGAGCTGCGGACGGTTGTTCTGCTGCTGCTGCTGCTGCTGCTGCTGATGGTGGTGGTGGTGATGGTGTTGGTGGTGAGGGTGGGGTGGGGTGCGATGTCTGTAGTCGCGGAGTCTGATTACGTTAGGGGTGAGCGATGGACTCTTTTCCTATCTGAGAAGCGCTGGAGGGGAAAGCGCGATCGAAGCGAGATAAGCGAGGCCGATCGCTGCGTGGGTCATTGGGGTCATTTTACGATAACCCCATTATTAATTAATTATTAAACGACGTTTGGCTCGCGCTCTTCGCGGAATCGCGTACGTACGGCGTAGATATCTACTCGGTTGCGGACAACCTAATCGCGATCACAGAGAGACTCAGCTCGTCGACGGGCATCTGTTTCTTCGACTGAAATTTAATGTGTGCGATGTTTGGTTGGCATTCGCGCTGCGACTTTTTTTTATTGTAGATTCGAAGATAACAACAACTGCATGTAGCGGACAAACGGAGTATGGGCGCCCACGGAAATTTTTCCAGGATGGGCAAAACACATTTTAACACAATGGTCACGGTTAATGTTTTAGCAGGGCTTTCAAATTTCAGTGTGAAATATTGGTATTTGCTTTTTCGAGGGGGAGCAAGTGACTCCTCGTATACCCTAATGTGCGGGCGCCCATGAACGGAAGTTGGAATAGAGGGATGTAGGAACTACAGTGGTTTTCAACACAGCATAAATCCTACTAAACCATTAAGAATGCAGCTTTTATTATTATTATTATTATTATTATTAGTAGTAGTAGTAGTAGTAGTAGTAGTAGTAGTAGTAGTAGTAGTAGTAGTAGTAGTAGTAGTAGTAGTAGTAGTAGTAGTAGCAGCAGCAGCAGCAGCAGCAGTGGTGCAGCAGTAGTAGTGGTGTAGTAGTAGTAGCAGTAGTAGTAGCAGTAGCAGCAGTAGCAGCAGTAGCAGTAGTAGTAGTAGTAGTAGTAGTAGTAGTAGTAGTAGTAGTAGTAGTAGTAGTAGTAGTAGTAGTAGTAGTCAAAAGAGCTAAAAACTAATAAAAGTATGTTTTCCTCTTGTCATCTCTTTCAATCGCTGCTCCGTTCGTAACGGCACCAACTGTCAACCGCTTCGCATTAGATCATTGCGTTGGCGAAATATACTGATGCAAAATTGCTCTGAATTAATCCGAACGGATTTGCACTTATTATAAGATATTTAAGTCTTATATTAGCCCCCCTCCTCCTCAACCCCCTTCCCGCTTCCATCCTGCTCGCATATTTTTATTTATTGGGCGCACGTCACAAGAGGTGACAAGACGTCTCTTGCCCGTTGCGTGACTTTGACGGCCATCGGACGCTTATACGGCGAATTCGCTTAAAGTCCAGCGGGACGCGATTTTTAATAGTCGTTCGGTCATTTCTTCGGACATTTTGTCGCAGAAAGAATGATACGGGAGATCAGCCTGACCGCTTAGCGACGGCGCAGGGTGCTTGGAATTTGTTGGATGCATAATTTTCCAGTCTGCGTTCGCGATCTCAATCTGTCATCCTGGCGCACGTCTGGCGCTTAATAAATTGATCAGACACGGGTCAATATGTCGACGCTCAAGGTCTGGACGGGGGATGGGGGTCATCAGACTGCCCTCAATACCAGCACTTCATCGCCCCTGCTGCTTCCCCTCCACCCCTAGTGGGGCGCTTCTGTATCGCTTTAAGGCGAGGGAGAGGAATATGGAAAAGTAAAAATAGATTTAGGACAAAAAGAATTCTTAGATTTAGACGTTAGTGTATCGTTGATTGACCTATAGGTGTTAGTATCGGAATGGAGATATTTCGCTTAGGCAGGCAGGATTTTTAAAATATCGGAGATACTCAACGTTTTTGTGTCAAACTTGTTTACTTTTGCTCTCAGAAACATATTATAAAGTGTCTGCAATTCAATCAATCAATCAATCAATCAATCAATCAATCAATCAATCAATCAATCAATCAATCAATCAATCAATCAATCAGTCAGTCAGTCAGTCAGTAAAACAATCAACTTCTATAGCGCCACTATCATAATGAACAGGGCATCGGCCGATGTCGCACCAAATCCAAATAGAATTAGAGCCAGTTCAGCCCGAAAAATCAGAAATTCCAGGAGCGATCGAGATCTTATGATCAAGCGAAAAAATTTGAATTCAGATCACGAACGAAAAGGTGAACTTGGCTCGTGGGCGCTCACACATTGGAGCAAGAGGGATTAAATATATGCCATATTTGCCCCCTGGAAAATGCAAATCTATTTTTAGCTAAACATATTTTGACTGTCAACCCCAATATTTTCACACTAAAACACTACTTATGCACAAAGTGAAATTTAAAAACTTAACCTTGACTAAAAACTGTGGAATTGAATATCTTGAAAGCTATGCTAACCGTGACCATTGTGTTCTACCCCAAAAGAAATTTCTGTAGACGCCACTGACCTAACTAAAACCAGAGGGGATTGTGAACTACGTCCCCAGCCAGGGGTATTTTTACACCCCTAACACCCCCAACACCCCCCAATTTGAGACCGACACTCCCCCTCCCCAGCACCCCTAATTTCAGCTATGCGATGACCTTTTTTTGCTTGTCATTACACCCCTCCCCAAATTGATAATCCTAGAAATAACCCTGGTGCCAGCCACAAAAATTCAGGGGGGGGGGTATTATTGGAATCAAATTTAGAGATTTGGAGCATTTTGCAGACTACATGGCAACATATCAGTACTCATTGAAGCTCCTCTCCTGACACAATTAATTACCTGATAGGTTTTGTAGGAATCTTGCCAGTCAACATCCGAATGGGGCGGTCCACCCACTGAACTCGCGTGATTTTTTACCCTGATTTATGGCTAATAAGCAGTTTGCAATAGGCCTAGAGTCAGCTCAAGACAAGGCTGATTAAATATATGCCATATTACAATAGAGCAATTGTAAGATATATAAATTTAAATTAATCAATCAATCAATCAACTAGTCAATCAATCAATTATGATAGAATATTTCACAGCATAAACTATATATACACAGATGTTTTGGGTATGATCATCATCATCATCATCATCATCATCATCATCATCATCATCATCATCATCATCATCATCATCAGCTCAAATTCCCCTCAGGAGCCGTCGAGACCAGCAGCTTGTCGAATGATCCTCTTCAAATTTTCCCGTTCTTTTCCCGCATGAATCGCCCCCTCTCCCCCCCCAAGATTTAATCCCGTCCACTCTCTGATGTCGTCAAACCAACGCCGTCTGGGCCTTCCCCGAGGACGTGCTCCCTTCCATCGCGACATTCAGAATTCTCTACTCTTCCATGCGACTGACGTGACCACTGACCATACATCTGACGTTTCCTTTGTTTGATCGTGGTAATCACATCGCTGTCAATACCGATTCTGCTCCTTACTTCTTCCATGGGCGCCCGCACATTGGGGCAAGAGGGGGCACTTGCCCACTCTTGGAAAATAAAAATGCCAATATTTTTTCCATTTATAATATTAAGATTCTTGCTCTGTTTGTCCAGTTTGTCTGTTACCTTCGAGCATTCTGATTGGTCACCAATCGACGTTGCGAAGTCGAATGCGTAACCTCTGTCCTGGGCTGTGCACGAGGCTGTTGCCATTGACAACCATTGTCTATTGTTCAATCAAAACTGTGTAACAATCGAATTTCGTAACCTCTGTCCTGGCTGTGCACGACGCTGTTGCCATTGACAACCATTATCTATTAATCAAAACTGTATAATATAATCAACGGAGCGTTCGAAGCGTCTTAATTGCAGCTCAAACCCCCGTTCCCTTTCCCTCTCCCCATCCCTCTCTCAAACAAACCCCGTCCCCTCCTCACCCCTTCCCCCTCCCCACCCTCTTTCCATCCCCTCTCTCTCCCAACCCCCTTCCTCCCCTCCCAACCCCCAAACCCTCTCCCAACCTCCTTCCTCCACCCCTCTTCCCAACCCCCTTCCCTCCCAACCCTCTCCCAACCCCTTCCTTCCACCCCTCTCCCATCCCTCTTCCACCCCTCTCCCCCATCCATCTCCCAACCAACCATCCCTTTGGTTGAGCTTGGCTGTGTGCCTTCCGAATATACCCCCTTCCTCCCGAAATCTACCGCAATTTGACGCAAATGTGCAACGTCATGCCCTATAGATTAACATTATGAGATTTTTGCATAGCTACGGAAATCTACCGCAATTTGACGCAAATGTGCAACGTCATGCCCTATAGATTAGCATTATGAGTTTCAAATGTTCCGTTTAGTACTTTAAACTTTAAAGGTCCCTTTTTATAATTCCTTACGTTTCTATCGATTCCTGACATTTTTATCCCCGGGTTTCTTGCAAAGGAATTAATTATTCATCAATTATTAGTTAAATTAAATGCATGTTTGTGCAGCGCCGAATGGTGAATAGGAGCTTCGTATAGCACCTATATCTCAGCGGTTATAAACGTTAGAAAGACGCGGTTACGCTTCGCTTAAAGCTAATTTTATAGAGTACATTAATTATTCATCGATTATTACGGTAGTTAAGTTAGAGGCATTTTTGTGCAGTGCTGAATGGTGAATAGGAGCTTCCTATAGCGCCTATATCTCAGCGGTTATAAACGTTAGAAAGACGCGGTTACGCTTCGCTTAAGGCTAATTTTATAGAGCACATTTAGGCCCGATTTGTGTAA
>CM030851.1:9656327-9661327 GCA_018105865.1 Metaphire vulgaris
ATATATATATATATATATATATATATATATATATAAAGTCAATAGAAATTGTTCCAAGATTAATAAAAGTAAACACAGGAACTGTCGAGTCGTTTCTCTGATTTGTCAGCAGTAGACACGTCGAAACGAATTTTCAGCAGGGGGTGCAGATTTTCTCAAGATAAAAGTTGTGTTACAAGGAGAAAAATTTTCGTCTCTGAAAAAACCCTGACAAGCAAATAATGGTCGTCACTAACTTTACTTTATCTACTTTGTCCTCCAAAAGCCTTGACAAGCAAAAAGGTCGTCGTATCTCTTTCTTCTATTTAAAAATCCTCACAAGCAAAAAATTAAAAAAACAGCCTTATCTTCCAAGAGATGCGCTGCACCCCTGTTACCCCCACTTCCTACGGGCCTGGTCAGCAGAGACCCTTGTCTCGAACTAAGTGAATCACTTGGTTATTAATGATTATATTTTATTACATTACATTATATCATATTAAATTATATTACATTGCATTACATTATGTAATATTACATTAAATGACGTGGTTGCTGACTGCTGGTTGCTGATGCACGTTGGGTCATTCACAAAAGGGGCTGTCCATTAATTACGTCAACAAAATAGGGGAGGGGTTTGAATAAGTTTGACAGTTGTCGACAGGGGGAGGGGTCAAGAGAAGTTGACGCCAGTAATCAAGTTAACTTTTAGAAATAATCGAAAAATATGAAATTTCATGAAATACTATTTATAGGAACGAAGAAAAGCCTGACAAGCAAAAAATGCAATCATTTTGACACTTGATGAGCAAAAAAATGGGAAAAGGTAATCACCGCACAAGAATAATAACCTTCTAAACGTTTTAGATGTACCCGTAACTTATCTTAGGGGTCAAAAGTTTTTTAGGTCGGTTACTCGGGGCAATCCAGAACTGTGGAATTCACTACCGGACTATGTCACAAACTCTGACTCTTTTGGAATTTTTCTACGTAATCTTAAGACTTACTTATTCACCATCGGGCATACGTAGTTTTGTAAAGCGATCTTGTCTTTGGCCACTTTTGCCATGCTTATTGCACTATAGAAATCGTCCGGCTAATAATAATAATAATAATAATAATAATAATAATAATAATAATAAATTTTTGACATAATTATAGGGGGTCACTGAAGGTTGACAGTTGTTGACTAGTAGGGTCAAAAATTGCCCGAAAATTGTTGCCATGATTAATGGACAGCCCCAGGTGAAGAATCGTAAGTGCGGGGCAATTAGGGGGTGAACAAATTTCCCAGGGTCGCTATGCAGTGGCTAGTGTCAGATTCGAACTCGCTACCCTCCGGTTGCGTGTCGATGATCCCACCACTACTACTCCACTGCGCCCTCAAAAGAACTGCTAACTGATGAGCGGACGAATACGCAGATTGTGAAACGTCGAGTCGCATTTCGATTCGAGGTCTTTGAGTAGCGAAATCCCTCGACGCAGAAATAGGCCCATTAGGCACCGGGTTCTAACAATAAGAACTGCACGATCGAACGTCAAGAATAATTGATTTATCGATTCGACTGCGTTTCGTGTCGCTTATGCTTTCTTCAGAACGCACCAAACGAACCGACGATCATGCAATTATAACATATTTGTTTTGTTATAAGATCTCTTCTGGAATTATAACATCTTTGTTTTGTTATAAGATCTCTTCTGGAATTATAACATCTTTGTTTTGTTATAAGATCTCTTCTGGAATTATAACATCTTTGTTTTGTTATAAGATCTCTTCTGGAATTATAACATCTTTGTTTTGTTATAAGATCTCTTTTGAAATTATAACATCTTTGTTTTGTTATAAGATCTCTTTTGGAATTATAACATCTTTGTTTCGTTATAAGATCTCTTTTGAAATCATAATCTTTGTTTTGTTATAAGATCTCTTGGAATTAACATCTTTGTTTTGTTATAAGATCTCTTCTGGAATTATAACATCTTTGTTTTGTTATAAGATCTCTTCTGGAATTATAACATCTTTGTTTTGTTATAAGATCTCTTCTGGAATTATAACACCTTTGTTTTGTTATAAGATCTCTTTTGGAATTATAACATCTTTGTCTTGTTATAAGATCTCTTCTGGAATTATAACATATTTGTTTTGTTATAACTTATAAGATCTTCTTTGCGCCATCTAACGTTTTCAGATATGACCTGCAGCGAAAGATTGGCGACAGTTAGGCCTATGGCGCAGAAGTGAAAAGATTCGTTCAGCTGCGACCATTCTACTGAAATGCAAAATTGAGCATGAATTATGTTTTCTTACTGCATTCTCCTACAATATTAATAATAACTGAGTCGTAAGTGGTTTATTAGGATTTTTTTCTGTGTTGAAAAGTTGAAAACAATTGTCGATTATAAACATCATACAGTACATGCCTCTATTAGTTAGTTAGCCAATTTATATAGCGCTAAATTATACTGTATTGTTGTTGTTCGCCAGTCCTTACTAGCGTATAATTCCGCTTTGAAGAATGCTTTTCTATTAATCAGACTTCAGCAATTTCATTCTCAAGGGAATATTAAGGTTTTTCTATATAGGTCTAATCTCGATTCAGAATAATTCTGCTTGATAAATTGATCTGTTAGCAGTTTTAAACACATGCCGCCGATGACGCCACAAAAGAACTTTGTATTGTCTTTATCTGTAACTTCAACTGATAAATGGGGTTTCAATGAATTGCAAAGCAAAAGTTATTTTCATTCGGCCATTATTATTATTATTATTATTATTATTATTATTATTATTATTATTATTATTATTATTATTAGTAGTAGTAGTAGTAGTAGTAGTAGTAGTAGTAGTAGTAGTAGTAGTAGTAGTAGTAGTAGTAGTAGTAGTAGTAGTATCATCATCATCATCATCATCGTTATCATTATTATTGGTAGTGGCAGTAGTAGTAGCAGTAGGCCTAATAGTAGTCATAGTAGTAGTAGTAGCAGCAGTAATAATAATAATAATAATAATAATAATAATAATAATAATAATAATAGTAGTAGTAGTAGTAGTAGTAGTAGTAGTAGTAGTAGTAGTAGTAGTAGTAGTAGTAGTAGTAGTAGTAGTAGTAGTAGTAGTAGTAGTAGTAGTAGTAGTAGTAGTAGTAGTAGTAGTAGTAACAGTAGTAACAATAATGATGATCATGCTAATAATAAAAACCCATAGTGTAGCTGCGATGGGGCAGAGGGATCGCACCCCCTTATTTGTGCCTCGATTGGTCCTGAGATTTGTGCAAACCCGATGAGGAAATTATGTTAATTGTGGCGAGGGGTGGGGTATAAGGCGATTTCCTACATGCCACTGGTGGAATCTAAAACTTAACGACGCTCCAACTGTCCTATTTGGAAAAGTCGATCTGCAGAGCCTAGCATTGTGGGATTTGAGAAATATCGAACTAGTAAATTGACGATTAGACAAACATCTGACGCACATCAAACTGCACAAGAAAAACAGAATTCACTGCCCAGCGATGATCGGCCACTGACATTTTTGGGTCCCTACAAAAATAATTTCTGGCGCGAATTAATTATCTTCCTCGTCCGGTTTCTAAAATTGTGCAGCACGCAATGGTCGAGAGCAGGCACCATCGTGTTTCTGTCTGATGGTACTATACCCCCCACCCCATAGGAGACTCGCAGTACTCAATTCACAGAGGATCCAATGCACTTTATCCGTGTCCGTTTCGATAGCAAACCTGATTTCGCATTGAGTGCAGCGATATTTAGCAGACATCAAACGACCAGTTGAACTCAATGAAGTCATAACACAGATAGTGCAGTGAACAAAAGCGGCCTCAATAAACCGCGACTACCAAATAGCTCACTGATTGTTTTACAGCGCACAGTAAAATAAGTATAGGCTATGCAAGCCTGCGATAATTGAATGAATACAGAAACGAAGACGGAAATGGTTTGTCCATGTTGAAAGTATGAAGGAAGGAAGAATACCAAAGAAAGCACTATACAGCTATATTGAATGGAAAAGGAGAAAAGGAAGACCAAGAAAAACATGAATAGAAAACTTAAAAGAGGATGCAGAAGAAATGCAAACGAACTTCATCCAATTGATCAGAGCAGCAAGAGACAGACCGAAGTGGAAGGAACTCATTCAGACCCATCGTCCAACTCAGTAGGGAACGACGGAAGGAAAGAAAGAAGAGAAGAAGATCCAAGCCTGTGGTGACGCTAGATTAGATAAGATACGTTCATTGGAGTAGCCACAGAGGTGGGGGCATAGGGGTCGGGCCCCCTATTCGAGCTGGGACCGGTATTGAGATTTGCGCAAAACCGTTGAGTAGCCACCTGTGGAGGGGGAGGGGTTAGTGCGACTGGAGAGAACGAATGTGTTAAAGATGAAAAGATTAATGTGTTTGTGAAGTCGCTCGTCATTGGTTTGTCAAGACGTTTCTACTCCAAAATGTCGATGTGCCCCCCACTCCGGTATCCTGGCTGCGCCATTGGAAGGGCTTGGCTATAGATAATCATAGATGTCGAGAGCGATTTCATGACCTGCAAATTCAGTAAATATACGGAGCTGCAACAAGATTTTTTAAAGCATAAATATAGTTTTGCGATCGCATATATAATGTATATGCGATCGATATGCAATGTATTTGCGATATACATGAAATGTATATTACACACAGTACATACAGTACCATCACACTTGTTTAGCATAGTGGACCAGTAAAGCCGTAAGATATCTATGTTCATAAAAAGAAGCACAATTGTGCAGTGGCGGTTCCAGGATTTCCTGATGGGGGGATGAAATGAATTCATAGAAAGTTGGTGGGGGCATGAAAGAGAAGAAAAAAATCAGTAAACTTTGCCGGAAAAGGCTGACAAAAGGGACTTTTCCTCCTAATTTTACTACACTTTTAGGCTACCGAAAAATGAAATAGGCTGACAAGCTAAAAAGGCCATCCGCAGTTTTCTCCGTAGTTTTACTAGACTTTTACCCCAAAAATAGGTTTCACAAGTTA
>CM030851.1:9663827-9843827 GCA_018105865.1 Metaphire vulgaris
GTCGTCTTGGGGAGACTTAGGTGCTTAAATTCTTTTCAGTTGTTCCTGTTCGACTAACAGGCTGATAATAGCAATAATATATATATACATATAAATTATAATTATATAATAATATTAATATATAATATTTAATATTTAATATATAATATATAATACAGGGTGGCGCAAAAAATCCTGACTAGTCACATTTAGCTTTGCATTTAATATATTTAATATAGTCCGGTTTTTTGCGCCACCATGTATATAGTAATATGCCTTGCATGTGGTTTTCGCCGCCTACCTTCGTATGGCGCCGACTGATCAAAGGCTGCCCACACCTGGCAGATGAAGAACGGAGCCCAGCAGAACAGGTAGGACACGTTGACCGCCAGCGTCAGTTTCACCGTACGTATCTTCGCCCTCGTCATGACCCTCACGTGCGACCTCTGCATCATGAGATCCGGCGGAGACTTCGGCTGGGCGGCGTGCAACCGGACACCCTCGACCGTCCTGTCCCCCGAGGACGAGTGCTGGCGACGCAGCGGCGGCGGCGGCGGCGGACCGGACGAGGAGGACCCCTTTAGCGACTCCTGCTGCAGGGCGTCCGACCGCGTCGACTCCGACGACCTCTCGCGAACCGATGATCCGCCGGCGGCCGACTCCGTGTTCTTGCGCCGCATGCTGTCCCAGACGGTGCAGCATATCCGACCGTAGGCGACCGCCAGGATCAGCGCCGGAACGACGTAGATGGCCAACGCCGTCCACGTCACGTAGACCGTCAGCGTCCAGGACGGACGGAACTCCGCCCAGCAGTCGTACTTGCCGACGTAGCGTCTGTCCATCAGTTTGTAGCTGAACAGGACGAGCTGCGGAACGGCGAAGAACAGCGACAGCGCCCAGGCGACGAGTATCATGCATCGGCTCTTCTCGCTCGTCCAGGTGTACGAGGTCAGCGGTCGACAGATGGCCAGGTAGCGGTCGACGGCGGTGGCGACGATGACGTACGACGAGACGAACATGGCGACCAGCTGGAGGTAGGCGACGCCGCGACAGAGCGGCTCGTTGCCGCGGAAGTTGCCGGTGATCTTCCAGGACAGTTGCGGGAGGATGTTGAAGAAACCGACGAACAGGTCGGCGCAGCTCAGGTGGACGATCATGAAGGTCATGCGGGTCAGCTTCCGGCCTCCGCCGATCAGGACGACGAGTATCAGGGCGTTGCCGATGACCGTCAGACTGAAGGCGGTCGCCAGGACGGATATCTCGATCAGTGCCAGGTGAGGATTGCGCTGCTGAAGGTCGAACGAAGTGAGATTCGAAGAGGAGGAAGAAGAGGAAGAGGAAGAGGAAGAGGAGGAGGAAGAGGAGGAGGAGTCGACGATAGACTCTAATTCGTCGTTCATCGCAGGAACTGTCGTCGACTGTGGAAGCGTAAGATGAAATGCAGACCGAGCATCTGCTGTATGAGACTATTTCGATATAAACTTCATCGAAGGCGTTTTAGGGTTGCATACAGTTTCCGTCACTTATTAAGCTGCGGAACATGGTCAAGCCTGCAAGAATAAATAAATCAATAAATCAGTCAGTCAGTCAGTCTTAGACAATCAGTCAAGTCAATCAATTATTGATGTAGTAAGCCTACTATTATTACATTAATAATAATAATAATATTATTATTATTAATTTTTTTATTATTATTTTATTTTATTTTTTTATTATTATTTTATTTTAATAATAATAATAATAATAATAATAATATTATTATTATTATTATTATTATTATTATTATTATTATTATCATTATTAAAAATTTTAATCTTACCAATTTCAGTGCTGGTTCTATGTATTCCTACATTCAACAATGAATCAGCAAAACTTGTTGAATGAGCTTACCGTCGATTTAAATTTTAAGTTAAGGATTCCGAATGAAAGTTCGTATAAAAGCAGAACTAACAGAGTGGAAATGCCAAGAGAAATGTTCTTTTATAACGAAGCAGTGTGATGAAACCAGAAGACACAACATGAAACTGCTAAAGAAACGGGTTGGGAGATACAAACAGCACATTTTACTGCAAGAGTTGCGAACAGATGGAATGAATTGGACGAGAAGATGATAATGGCTACGAGTGTGAATGATTTCAAAATAAACCTCAATACTAAACTAGAGGATACTACAGTGTAGATTGGAAGGGTACAACAGTGGTTCTCACACATGGCAAACCCAGTGTTTAATCTAGACATCTAGACTCCTGGACTCCGGGGGGGGGGAACTGAAAAATCCGGAGGATGAAACTGACAAAGCCGGGGGAATTCTGCTAGGGACCGCTGTTAGTCCATGTAGTATTCCAAAATTTCCGGGGAGAATTTGAAAAATCCAGGGGAAAAAAGGGCAATTTTCCCCCCGAAAACGGCCTAGATTAAACACTGGGCAAACCCTCCTGAACCACTTTAAGCTTTATTATTATTATTATTATTATTATTATTATTATTATTATTACTCTCTAAAATCTAACTTTGTTCATGATTATCTATCATTGACATTATCTGCCAATTGGAACCCAACTTGAATATTAGCTTCAAGTCCCATTGAGCTCTGAACGCTTACATGGGCATCAATATTCACTGTCTTGATTCAGCGATCCTTTTGACTGAGTAACTGATGATAGACTTCTACGCGATTTCACCTTTTACTCCTTGACCTTTTGCCGACTATTTCCCGGAAAATCCGGATAGAGCAGGCGAACAATTAGCAGTCACCGCTCTTCCAGTTAGCGGCCGGTTGAGTGGTCACGGGAGAAATAGGTGCAGACAATAGCCATCGCCTGTCCATTGTCATGGAATGGATCCAGTCCCCGATACGATCACGCTAACGTGATTTAGCGTGTCGACGTGACTGGACAAGCGGTTTCCTCCTTTTCTTCCACTCTGTCTATCATCTGCATCGCCTTTCCATTGTCGTCGTCGTCATCATCATCATCATCAGCATCATCATCACCATCATCATCATCATCATCATCATCATCATCATCATCATCATCATCATCATCATCATCATAATGTGCTGTGATTAGTGGAGTAGCCGGGATTCAGAATAGGGGAATAGGGGGGGGGGAAGGCACCTCGACATTTTCGGCCCATGAGTGCTGACGTGCAAAAACGGTCAATTTCAGTGCAAGTTCGACGTAAATAATAGGAAGATCTTGCCGAGTAAGAACGTTCTGACTAATTCAACAAGGGTTTCAATTACTGAGTCTGGAATGTTTTAATGCTAATAATAATAGTAATAATAAATTAATAATGAGAGAAAGAGACATCCTTTCTCCTACAACGAATATCCGTGACACTCCAGAGATTTAACGCAGTCGCCTTCCACGGAACTTTCACATAATAATGATGATGATGATGATGATGATGATGATGATGATGATGATGATGATGATGATGATGATGATGATAATAATAATCAGGGCTTTTTGTAAAAAAATTTTTTTCCAGAACGGGGTATTTTTCGGAACGGGGCAAGATGGCAAGATTTCTATTTGCGTCTCTAAATTTCGGTGATGACCTGTTTTTTAGTCGTCACAGAAGTTTTCAAATCCCTAAATCCCTATAAAACACTTCATTTTCCAGGTGATGACCTTTTTTTAGTCGCCACAGCTATTTTTTTAAATACCAGTCTTACGATTTTCCGGAACGCCATTCCGCCTCTTTCCGCCCAAAAAGCCCTGATAATAATAATAATAATAATAATAATAATAATAATAATAATAATAATAATAATAATAATAATAATAATCTTTCGTTAAATTCGAACAATGATGAAAATAATATTTCGCCTTCTTTGAAGTTTTCTCCTATCGGCGCGCACTCTGAAGCTAAATCTAGTGTCGGAATAATTCCTCTATACTATGAACTTCTTGTACGTTGAGGCTCTGTGCAATAATTCATGCGAATGCAGTTGCTCACTGCAAATTATCTAGCGCATTTACCTGCAGATCGCAGCCACTGCTTCCCATAGGGTCGCCCAATTAGGGCCAACGATGGCGTATATGCGTTTCACTTAATCCGATGCGATATAACATTGTCATTTATGTAGCGCAATTTTTCTAAGCATCGCTGAAATGTCACTAATGCGTCTATTTTCTCATAAACTTTGCGGCCCACGGCATAACAGGATAACTTAGTGTTCTGAGGTACGACTACAGATGATATATAGGTACTATATCTCTCTATGTATATAGATGCTATGCCTGTATTCTTCTAAATCGTTTTCATATTCATTCGAAGTGATAATGAAAATGACGAGACACTGTGGGCCAGCGCACCTGTATGATATGACATAGAGAGTCTGCTGATCATTTTTACATCCAGTAGACGCCATGAAATACTGCCAGACAGGGATAGTTTTACACCCCTAACCCCCCGCCCCCATCATCCCTCCAATTTGATACCGACACCCTCCCAACACCCCCAAATCTCAGCTATGGGATTGCCTTTTTTGCTTGTCAGACTTTTTGGCAGGGGAACCCCGAAATTTACCGACAGCCCCAAATTGATAATCCTAATAAATAACCCTACAGCCAGAGAGCATATATATAGGCCTATGCACTGATGTTGCACTGATCGTGTTGCAACCGCGTGCCGCCGCACTTATCGAAAGCGCATTTGACGCTAAAAAGTGCAGCGTCGATCGTCACTAACTGACTTCGAATCAATGTATCATTGTATTTCTTTAAATCCTTCGAATGAAGGCTGAAAAAATGTTCCGACATGATTAGACCTACATCCAAACTTAGACTGTTGACTCAGTGGTCGACCTGTTTGCACCAGGTCAATGAGAGAAATGAAATGTCAAGTATCAACTTTTAAACCTCCAGTTAGCTGTTCCTCCGTCGCTTTTTCCCTCATACAAGACCCCTCTCTGTCCGTGTGCCTGCGACGACCAACAGGTTGTTGCACCGTGCTTTGGTAATTGTGTGCGGCTGCTCTGTCAGGTATCTATAGCGGCCTTTCTTCGTAGACGGCATTCGTGATCAGCTTCTCACGGCCTGTCGCCGCTAAAATATCGAAGCACAGCGAAACGCGACGCATTGCACAGACCATTTCAACTTCCACTACACACGTACGTTTTCGACCTCCTTAACTGGATCCCGGATATATCCGACCATTTTCGAGTTAATTAAATACACAGTTAAGGGGTTTTTTGACGTTTGAGTTTCTATAACGGACAATGTCTCTTCACGTGTTTCAACGTTTGATGAATTCCAAAAATTGACAAGGTTTGGGTCGACGTCGTCTGGGCAAGGCAGGTGCCTCTTCGCTTTCGGTTTCACTTTCAGTTTCAGTTTCACTTTCGCTCTTAATAAAGACAGCTCTCTTTTGAGGTTTAAACTTCTTCTTGTGTAGTCTTTTTTCTTTCAGTATCGAACCCGGGCCGACTCAGAGGCAGCGCTATATACACAAGGGAATCCACAGAGACATGCATATCTTAGCGAATATTCCGCTGGTGAAGACGGTTAGCATTGATTGGTCAATACAAAATTTCCTCTTATTAGTCCAATGTAAACTTCTATTAGGCCACTAGGTTCGAGGTCGCCGCCCCCCCCCCCTCGCACTTTTCGAGAGGCTAGTCTAGAGAAGAGGAAGACACCGGGCAACACTGCCCAGTGGCGGTTACACCATGTTGATGACTGGGGATGCATCCCCCCACCGGGGCTCCGGATGACCATTTTTTTGCTTGTCAACCTATTTTCCGGTGAGTCTTTAAAAAAATTTAGTGAAAAATACTGCAAATGACCTTCTTTTTCTTGCTTGTCGGCCTTTTTTGGCAAGGTTTCTTAACATTTAGTGAGCAAAACACTACTAACAATGAGTTTTTTCTATTTTTTTCTTGTTTTTCTTCTTCACACTTTGCATCCCCATCACCAACTTCCCAAAAAAATTTTCACCCCCCCACCAAGAATTCCTGGAACCGCCTCTGACACTGCCCCTACTTTACATCCAAGTTTACGCCTACGGTCTTTCCTATGACTGCATGAACAGCTCTTAGAGAATCAAGAATTTGAAGAAAGGAAAATGACTTTCCAAGTCTAAATCAAACACCTTCGGCGCAACGACGGAATTCGACCTGGTTCACATGTTCATACACCTGGTTCACATGTTCATACACGCAGACATTCAGGTCAATAATTTATAGCGAACGGTGTCGGCACAATCGTGCCGACACCGTTCGGAAAGATCTCCGCAGAGCTGGATTAACCATGTTGCATATGTTTCAATTGAAACGGGCCTACTCATAAATATTTCTTATTTTTCTTATTATTTCCAAAAATGTTCTGTCTGTTTAAGACAAGATTGTTTACTTTTAGTGTTTTTGGACTTAAACTTAATCCGCTAGGAGCGCTGATGCTTGTTTTCTGGCCTTCGTACAGTGTGAGACCGTATTCAGACTTACGGCACTGTGACGTCATATCCGTTACCGATTGCAATTTCTAGCATCTCAGAGGGACAGGTTTGAATTTTATCGAGATAAAGCTTCTGAATTGTGCCTTGGAAAGCAATTTGAAAGAAAACGTGCACGTCAACCAAAACGCCAAGCGGATGATAGCAATGAGCCAGCTGTTGTTTTAACAGGTGAAGAAATGTTCAAAGTCGAAACCTTTTATGTTATAATTGATTCCACTGTTACCGATCTTAGCCGTAGAATTGCAGCATACAAAGCGATTGACGAGCGTTGTTATTTTTTTATGCCGATGATGAAAACAGCACTGCAGTAATGGAATCTTTAAAATTGTTTGCGGAATTTTACTCTGAAGATGTCACTGATAGCCTCTGTGACGAGTGGATTCAGTGGCGAATATTTCTAAAAGAACTGCGATCAATACAGACAAAGAAAACACCGATGCAAATGTTGAAATTGATGAATGAATTTAATCTTAATACCGGATTTCCCAATGTGTATGTTGCTCTGCGCATTTATCTAACTTTGCCGGTCTCCAACTGCACAGGTGAACGATCCTTCAGTCATCTCAAGCGCATCAAAAATGCTGTTAGATCAACAATCGGTCAAGAAAGACTAAGTAGCTTAACATTGATGGACATTGAATCCGAAATCGTTCAAAGCCTTGACTTTCAGAATATTATCGATGCGTTTTCAGCAATTAAATCACGTAGGAGAGATTTTTGACAATGAATAAATCCATCCATATAATTATTAAATATTTTAAGACATTTTTGTTCCAAGGTATCGCCATGTGGGGCCTATAATTAATTTGTGAAACGGGCCTACAAAACCTTAATCCGGCTCTGGATCTCCGAGTCGGAAAGATCTCCTTTCAGACAGCGTGGGGTGGGGAGGGTGGAGGTGGAGTGGCGGGGGGTTGGTGGCCAGCCGGGCTGCTGGGGCTGTCAGAATACCGCATTAGTGTATCGTTTCTGGTGCATCGCCATATAAAACCCTAAGTTTTATCGCGAGGATCAATTTTGCAGATGGAATTTCTAACAAGAATGCCTGTCACTGTGTAGTGTATAGTAATCGAGTCACGGCAAATGTTATGTAGCGCATGAACGGAGCGTATCTAAGCACGACCTACGTGATCTAAGGCCCATCCTGGTTGGGGTTTGGGGGGAGGGGGTTCTGCGCCCCCACCCCTTCCCCCGCTACGATCGAGATACGGAGAAGACGCATCCTGTTGTATATAGTTGGGAGGTCTGAGTTAACCAGGCGCAGCTATACAGGCGTGTTTTGTTTAGCGCCGAATGAGCATTATGAAGTGGCGCTATAGAAGTTTAATATTTGATTAGATTAGAATCGATGCTCATATTTAGGTCGGACGAGTTATCGAGAGCAGAGATGCATGACGGCGGGTCGTAGGTCAAGGGTTCAATGGGTCGAACGGGTCATTCTGAGTGACCCCCAACCCACCCACCCCATTGCCATGTCTGGTCAAGAGACCCAGTTAACCGCCACGTCAACATCCCTTTCGTGCGTAGTGCATTCGCGTTGATTTTGAAACGATAGCAGCGGTCAAATTGAGGACGCTTCGGGAATAGCCTTGACCATTTGCGGGCGGGCTACATGAAGCCCAAGAACAGTGTTTCCCAAACTGTGGGTCGCGACCCAAAAGTGGGTCGCAGGGCTCAGTCTAATGGGTCGCGGAATAGCGAGAAATAAGATTCAAAAGTGTCATGTTCTAACCAATACCACAGTGTCACAAGCCTTGAAAGTTTTAAAGTAGGCTTAGGTTTTAGGAAATGTATGTGCCTGCCATCCTCCATGTACTGCTTATATTAAAATGATTAGTGTTTTATGCAATTTTAGTTGACAACAAATTTGCAGGTTCGCGGCATGTTGCAAAGAAGCTGAAGTGAATCGCACAGTTCCATAAAGTTTGGGAAATCTTGGCCCATTGTACGTTTAAAAATTAACATTATTTCGAAATAACGCAAGACGGCGTATTCCGACCATTTTGCTCTGAATCTCCACTAACAATAGAATGAAGAAACTGGACCTGCTGGTTGAACGATTATGCCATACTTATAGGATTTTTAAGACGCGTAAAAAAGGTATGTTCCTGAAAATATTTTTAAATGATAATTTTCAAGAAATTTCAATATCTATCTGCCCTTACCTTATTTGACAAATGTATGAATAATATTTTACGTAACATTTTTGCTATATTTTTATTCGAATTGAATAACAGCTTTTGTTTTGCCATTTATTCAAAACTCAGAAGATTATTTCAACAAACGTTCGAAAGATGGCCTAATGCATTTTTAAAAACACTGAGTGCTATGATTTGGGTCGCGGCACGTTCTAAAGCCGCTGAAGTGGGTTGCGGTTCCAAAATGTTTGGGAAACCCTGCCCTAGAAGAAATGGTACAGATTTTTAAGTGACTTTAGCACAAGGTTGGGGGAGAGACAATAAGATAACAAAAGAACACTTCCTGTTGTCGAAACCTCTGCTTTCATCTTCTTCACGCGCGATTAGACATGGGGTATTGTCGTTATGCAGTATATGAGTTTCATAAGAAACAAAATACATCGACCTGTATTCTCGGGTCAGCTCTCTTTTCTGTGTGATTTTATTGCTGGGTGCCTAGTGCATGCAGTGTTTATCCTAGCCACCTTGACATTGGGGGGAGTTTGAAATGTTTAGAGGACAAGATTTGTCTCTCCACACTTTGGGGGTGGAAAAATTTTTATCCCCCAAGCCAACATATACAAATTTTGGGGGGAATTTTAAAACTTTGGAGGGGGAATCCCCAAAAAAAAAAAAGACAGGCCTAGAATAAACACTAAGTCCATGTGTTTTTAACGATCAATCGGTGCTCAACGTTTGGCATGGCGTTGAAAAAACTATAATAAATAATTTAACTGCCCAGACTCATTCGTCACGGGTTCAGTGGGTCACATTGGTCGTAGGTCATTCTCAGTGGACTATTGCCATGTGTGCGATAAGTCATTGGTAAGGCCTCATCTAGAATACTGTGTTCAGGCATGGAATCCATTCTTGATAAAAGATATAGAGCTTTTAGAAAAAGTGCAAAGACGAGCAACGACGATGGTCAATGGGTGCCATAATTTAAGCTACGAAAAAAGACTTCAGTATTGTGGACTGACAACATTAGAAAGGAGAAGAGAGAGGGGGGATTTGATAGAAACATACAACATAAAGCTTCCAGAGTTGCTCGTTTTTTATAGGAAATGGTTAATAATTAATTAAGCCCGCGTAACGCAGCGTGGGCAGAAAAATCAACAGTGACAACGGAAAAAGATCCTCATCAATGACACGACTGGAGTCTACACCGTGGAAACAGCACTAATAAGTTTCCACGACAAGTATGTACTGCCTTAAAACTTCCGGCGTTAAAGGTCACACTTTTGATGCGAAGAGAATTCCGCAGTTTTTTCTGGGACAGCCACTGCCCCCAGTGGCGTAGCCAGGATTTCCACAAGGGGGGTTTGGTTTGGTCGTGACCAAGTTTGGAAAAATCTTGACAAGCAAAAAAGGTCATCGCTATTTTACAAGCTGCCAAGCAAAAAACGGTCTTCAACGTACCGGCCAAGGAGGGGGTTTTCAACCCAAAACCGCGTCAAAAAATAAGAAATGCATGAAAAAACATTAAAAAATTTTCCGTCGGCGGTAAAGGGAGCGGTTTAACCCCCAAAACCTCTCCTTGGCTACGCCACTGGCCCCCATTGCGGTAAATTATTACGCAAGACAGCAAATATGAATAGCGCTTATCGACCAATCCGATACGTGACGTCATGCATCAACAATATATAATTAGACCAAGGCCGCGTACATGTTTATGCAAATGCGGACAGCCAGTGAACATGGCGTCACAGGCAGCGCGTTTTTACTGTCCACATTTGCATATACGCATACGCAATGCAGGTGACCTGATTACCGATTCTAATTTTAACTATAACGCGGTTAGCGATAAGAGTATCGAGAACAATCTCTATGGTCACTGATCTATGCCCACCAGCAAGAAATCTGCTTCTGCCATTGGCGTCTATTAATAGACGACAATGGTTTCTATGGTTTCTGCCCACCAGTGGGCGGAGCAACCGGACTTTGTTGGTAAACACTGGATACCCCTATTGTTGGGTGCTACTGGGTGAGTTGCTGGCCTGTACTCAGCAGCTAATGGAGTGTGCCGACTTCAAATTTTGTCTAGAAGATCCGGTTTTCAAATAATCAACACACTTGCAAAAATTAGACATTTATATAGGCCTAATATAATTATTCGTAAAGTTATAGAATACATCACCGCATTCGTTTGGACGTAGAACGACTGTGGCAGGGATATTTTTTCATCCCCTAACACCCCAACACCCTCCCCATTTGAGACTGACACTCCCAACCCAACACCCCCTCCCCCGCTCAAATCTAAGCTTGTGACGACCTTTTGCTTGTTACGCTTTTTCGGCAAGAATGGACCACCAAAATATACAGACCCCCCCCCCCCCAAATTTAAAATCCTAGAAATAACCCTGGACTGTGGACTTAGAAATCTGCTTAGCTAATAGTGGACAACCATTCGCCTCTTCTATTCCGTCAATTTTCTCTTCTTCTCCTCCTCCTCCTTCTTCTTCTTCTCCTCCTCCGTCTTCTTCTCTTTCTTCTTCTTCCACTTCTTCTGCTTCTCCTTCAACTTTTAGTTCGATGGTGTATTTAGGACGTTCAGTTAAAGCGACTTGATGTGTTATACAAATTCTACGCTGTATCATACTACGCAGGGGCAATCCATAAAGTACGTCAAGCTCGAGGGGCGGGGCAAAGACCACCGTGACGTCACACTTTCAGTATTTCAGTATAAATAAAACCTTAAATATACCTGATGGAGGTATAGCAAAAGCGAATTTGAGAGGACAATTTTTGTGTTCAATAACATTTTTTTGCTCGAGATACATGAAATTTTAAATCTCCATTATATTCGTAATCTTTGCCGGAAGTTGAATATCTGTTTCGCTGCTGAAATTTGAACGAGAAACTCGAAAATATTGAATAAAAACCTGCGCGGCGTAATTTATGTAATTTATGGACGACGCTTTCAGGGGTCCGAGATTTGTGACGTACTTTTTCGGGTGATTAGAGATTTGTGGCAGTTTATTATAGGGGAGGAGGATAAAAAACTGTCTAAATTAGCGTGACGTATTTTATGTACTTTATGGATAGCCCCACATGCTATATGATGCAACTGGTCTAGTGTCATTAAAATCTAGTAGATCCTACTTCCAGAAGTCTTTAATTCCTTCAAAATTGCTCCGTTGCAATCTGTTCAACAGCAAAACGCTCTAATTAGAGGGCCAACCATGTACAGTGACATTTCTAAGTACAGTAAACCGTTACTGCAGTCATAGACCTGCAGAATTCAGAAATTATAATGATGTGCTTACACACACACACACACACACGCACACACACACACACACACACACACACACACACACACTAAAAACACATAGATACTCGTACACATGCAAGTACATGTATAGGCGCAGACACGCACATACGTACATACATATTGATTGCTAGCAGGTCTTCTATTCAATAAATCAAAACTAATTTTGCGCCCACAGTGTATCGCAATCCGTCTGTCTTTTATGATAATTGGTCGACTGGATGGTTCGGATGGTTCGGTGCTTTGGCGACACAACCCGATCTGTTTTGTCTCCAAGTCGGCGAATGCGAATCAAAGCATAAGCATAAGCAGAGAGGTTCAATTTGCCAATGTTGTAATAAATACTCCACTGAAAGTATTTTAATACTATCATAAATACTTGGTTCTCAGGTAGTATTTAAATACCCAAATACCAGGGTAAGTATTTAAATACTGACAAATAAGGTTTAAATACTTTTTAAATACTTGATATGTATTCGACACGATTCGCCACAACCATATTTTTGTGTAAAGAAATGTTAGTTAAAATTATTTTTAACAATGTCAATGTAGACCTACTTAACTGTTCAACTGTCTAAAACCATCAGTAAAGAAAATGTAAAAATGAACAGTCTATAAGAAACGTTATAATTACGTGAAAATTGCAATAAATCCAAAGTATTTAAATTTCTTAATTACATCTAAATACTCTATGGTATTTAAATACTATTTAAATACTTAATTTTGGATGAATATTTAAATACTTTCTTAAATACTGGACAAAGTATTTAAATAGTATTTTTAAATAGTATTTAAATACTGTATTTTAAATACTTTACAACACTGCAATTTGCCTTCATATTTACCGGACCTGGTCATACTTCAGAGCCACAGATCGGTCCACTGGAGTAGCCTATATATACTAGAGCAGTGTCATCCGGGGTGGTGCACAAAATTTTTTCCAGTGGGGGCTGAACACAATGGTCACGGTTAATATATAGTTGTCAAAATATTCAATTCCACGATTCCGTTCCAAGACCCCTAAGTTTGGGAAAGATCATTCGCGCGGGGAATCCCCGCCCTGTGGAACCAACCCTCTTCTAGACAATGTGACTGGAGCAGTCTCAGCTGGACTTTTCATTAGAAATTTGAAGACACATTTGTTTAATATTGGATATGAACTGTGTTAAGAGCTCTTGTTGTAGGCCTTAGCCTTGTCTACTGCGCTATATAAATTGTCAATAAATAAAATAAAATAAAATAAATTCTTAGTTAAAGTTGAGTTTCTCCATAATTTCACTTTGCGTAGCGATAGTGTTTTAGTGGGAAAATATTGGTTTAAGATTAAAATATAATTAGTTTAAAAAATGATTTGCATTTTACAGGAGGCAAGTGCCCCTCTTGCTCCAAAGTGTGGGCGCCCATTGTGGCGTACCCTGAGTTCTAGTTTTTCCTGTATATCCATTTCCAAAGTGGATACAAATTTACCTCAAAAGACACACAAATCATTCAATCATTCCACTTCCGGCACTATCTGATTAAGAGCTGAAAGTACGACATGACACCATAATCAGTTCACGATGATGATGATGCTTATTATTATTATTATTATTATTATTATTATTATTATTATTATTATTATTATTATTATTATTAATAATAAAATATACAGCTGCAGAATTTCACATTCTGATCCAATGCTTTATCCAGGCCTGTTAGAGGGGAAGCCCCTCCCCACACCCCACCAACCACAAAAATCCCCCCCCACCACCAAATCCCAGCACTGACACAAATGTTTGCATTGAACCGTGTCTCCTCCCCTCCTCCAGCCAAGTCAAATCCCCCCCCCAAAGACTCGGAGTCAGGATCAAACACTGTTCTGATCTAAAGCTGCTTTTATAATTACCCCAATTAAACGCAATGTCTCCACAACGTTGCCTAATTTGTATCCGCTTGTGGTCGGCGCTCTGCTCACGTGCAGTATTATTATTTACGGTGAAAATCGCGGCCCCAATTTTCTTTGCCCATGCAGCGCATTTATTCTGCAGTATTATCTAGGATTTGGCAAGTGGGGGCCGTTGGGGGCAACTTCAATGTTTAGCATTAAGTGGGTCCCAACTGGGGCCACTGCATGGTTCTCAATAGGGGGCATTTGGCCCCTGTGGAGCCGCCACTGCTGTAGAGATGCGTAGGTTGCACATAATGGTGTCACGCTGTGCTTTTCAGGCAAATGCTATGTGTTTGCATCTTTTTGTTCATCGGTGTGTTAGATATTTTGGATGCAAAAAGATAACTGAAAGTTAATTGGATTCAAAGAAATTTATGATCACCTTATCTGTGTGATGAATATAAGATGACGTTATTTGGCATATATATACATACATACATACATACATACAAATATATACATACATACATACATACATACATGCATACATACATACCATAGACCTTTTAAAGATCTATGATACATACACACGTACATACATATATGCATACATACATACATACATACATACATACATACATACATACATACATACATGCATACATACATACCTACATACATATATGCATACATACACACATACATACATATATATAAATATAGCCCAAATTGCATAGCCTAGTGTCACTTTTTGTGTGCTACAAGCAGATGTTAGTCAATCAGTATACTAGAATTAGAACACGGGGCATAATCGATTAATCGATTACATTTGCGTCGAATTTTCGCTGATTGGCTAGGGCGCCACATAATAAAATCGAATTCAGATTCCAGACTGCATCCCTGTCCAAGAATTTCCTGTTGTAGTCAATTATTCTTTGGCGGCGTCATCAAAAACCCGACAGAACTGTTACCGCCTATAGAAAGATGTTTATTTAAAGACGCTTAGATGAAAAGAGTACATATTTTTTAATTATACACGCCTAAGAATAAAATACATAGCAATTCTGTAGATATTCGATTGTCTTTGCTTTCCTGAACGTTCGCATACAGTAGAGGCTCGTTATGATCACGCTGCGTACAGCGACAACGCCCGTATATATAGCGACGCCTCAGTAACGAAAAAGGTTTCAATTCAGTGGAAACGAAAAGAACGAATACAGGGCACTGTTATTATGTTTCGCCGAGTATATGCTTTAAAGACTGTCGATTGTGACCAGTGGCGTAGCTCTGATTCCGGAATATGGGGGGGGCGTCGACATTTTCTGGTAAAAAGTCTCCGACGAACAAAACCATGTTACAAATGAGATCTTTAATGAGATCTCGTATTAAGTGTTAAGCACTCTTAACTTTGGCCCTTCTTCCATGTTTCTGTGCTAGTGGTGGTGATGATGATAATAATGATGATGATGATGATAATATACTGCTATGATGATGATACTATAATAATAATAATAATAATAATAATAATAATAATAATAATAATAATAATAATAATAATAATAATAATAATAATAATAATAATAATAATAATAATGACGTATTAACTAACTAACTAACTAATTGCGTGCGCGAATTCTCTTCGATCAGGCTACTTACCCCCCCCCCCCCAAGTTTCTTAACGGTTTTTCACAAATCCCACTACCTGTCCTACCCAGAATATGGCCCCGTGTCTTCCGTGGTTACGCTGATGGTCCTGATAACTTGTTTTATCGCTGTCCTCCCACAACAAATGTCGCGACAACGAGTCTCCACTGTACTCGTATTGCTTAGGATTGTAGTTTGCGTGCGTGCTTTACGAGCATCGATTGCCCACAACACAGCATATCGACAACGCTAATGGTCAAGTTCGTTTCACGTTATGGCGCTCGTTAAGTGGCTGCCATTTATTATGGGCGTTCCTCCTCGAAATGCGTCAGCGTTCCAGCTGCTGGGAGATGAGAATGAGTCGTCAACTTGTCGGAACAGAGTAAAGTAGGTAAAACTGGGAATTTCATACGTATACGGGTGTGGAAAAATTAAAAATTAGCACGCACGATTAATATCAGTAGAATTTAGCTTGGAAACAATACACGGAGCTTGCCAGACACGCGTCTTAATTAGGTCTTTCCACTGGCTATATTTTGGCTTCTCGTCTCTCTTTGCCTTTCTTCAAGTTTCTCACTTAAACTTACTTAGCATGATTTAAAGTGGCTTAGAAGGCATTGCTGCCTGTGTGAAAGCCACTAGGGGCACTAACGGGGCTTGAACCCGCTCCGTCAGCCTGACGCTCCAGCACGTAACCCACTCTGCCATCTTCCGCCCCTTCTTGAGGTGAGAATTACTGTCTCTGGTCGCTAATTATGCGAAGAGCTTAGGCCAGAACCTGAACGATTCTGTAGATCGCCAAAGAGTTATAAAATACAAGATAGACTCAACTGGTACTAGTACCAACCAGTGACTTAAAACTGTACTTTGCTGTTTGGCCTACAGGATAGGCTACACTGTTAAGGACTCTGTTAATGAAGAACACGTGACTCACCCCACACTTATAATTCTTCATTTATGGAATGACTCAATCTGCGTTAGCAGCCACGTTATAATAATAATAATAATAATAATAATAATAATAATAATAATAATAATAATAATAAAATAATAAAATAATAATAATAATAATAATAATAATAATAATAATAATAATAATAATAATAATAATAATAATAATAATAATAATAAAAGCAGTAATAATAATAATAATAATAATAATAATAATAATAATAATAATAATAAAATAATAATAATAATAATAATAATAATAATAACGTTATTTCATCAGGGGTTTAGGAGGATAACTGTTAGGCACTGTGAAAAAAATCACTGTTATTTCAATTACCATTAAAATCACATTTAATAACATTTAATAACCCAGTATTCCTATAGACAACTTTTGAAACCATTTATTGCTTCCACAAATCCACTACGCTAGCACTAAAACTTTTCCTTCGTCCCAACCGGTTTATTGAAATGGCATTCACGGGGACAGAAAGATAACTGCGTGCAGGAAATTTAAGACATGCAAGCCGCTCACCTCTAGTCATCGTCAACCAGACGTGAAGTGGAGACAGACAGCGTCGTTGGTAGTTGTAGTTGTAGTCGTCGTCATCGTCGTCGTCGTCGTCGTCGTTGCTCGGAGAACTACATTCAGACGGGAGTCGACGAACCCGGTCTTTCTTCTTTCCGACGTCGCTTATCCTCCTCCGGAATAAACCGACCGGTTCCTCCCCCAAGGCCCTTCCCGTCTCCTCCGTCGGCAGTCCAGCGACCGAATGCCTTTCGACGGTCGTCGCTGCCGCGGCAACAGACGGTTCGTCGACGCTTGCTTATCGACAGCAGACCGGACGCGCGCCGCTTGAGCCGCCGCCGCCGCCGCCCCCGCCGCCGCCGCCGTAAGCACCGCTCCGGTTTCGGTCAATCCGACCCGACAAAGGAACCGTAGAAACTTGTAAGAACGAACGAACCAACCACTCGGACGGAACTGTACGCCAACTATACGACCACAGAAGACCATCGATTCTATAGAGTCGATGATCGCTCGACTATATTGTGCTCTGGCGACGGCCTTCCGGCTTTGATATAGTTGTGGAAATTCTTTGGAACACTCATCTCTTCTCCTTTGTCTGTCCGCCCTGCTCAGTCCCCGTGATATCGAACACAACTGGAATGATTCGCTGAGATTTTCCCCTAATTTTAATAAACTTTTACCGAAAAATAGGTTAACGAGCAAAAAAGGTAATACGCAGATTGTTCCCGTAGTTTTACTAGACTTTTACCCAAAAATAGGTTTCACAAGCCAAAAAAGTCCGGTGGTGGATGTATCCCCACTCTTTCTCCCCACGTGGAACCGCCACTGCATTTGCCCGCGCATTACAGGAACCTTAAATTAATAATAAAAAATAATAAGTGTCCTCTGTGTGTTAAACGCAATCAATATCGCTCACACCGCCTTCTCTATTTCAGCATAATATATGTCGGTCAAACAATTCAGAAAATTCTAATAAATGATTCAACACCGTCGCAAACTGCAGGACCATGTCCATCGTCTGCGTTTGTTCCACGGCAGACGTTACAGATCAAAGTCACGGGAATTCTTCTGGCGCTATACCGTCGACAGATTAATTATTGAAGAGGTCGGATCCAGTTTGAAGGATGCGAAGATCCAAGAAGCCAATCTTTAAAAATTCGCATCTCGGCAGCGCGCGTCATTGCAAAGAATTGATATTTAGACGACGCGTCTTCAACAGCGACGACTCGGGAAACATGAAGGCTCTCAAGCCGCTCTTCTTAACGGGAATCCTCTCTGTTGACGACAGGTCATAAATCTCAGCGACGGATATAAACCGACTCATTACGGCCTTTCTCGGGCCTTCATCCTGATAGATATAGACAGAGAGAGAGAGAGAGAGAGAGAGAGAGAGAGACAGACAGACAGACAGACAATCAGACAGACAGACAGACAAGCAGACAGCCAGACAGACAGAAACACAAACACAAACAGAGACAGAGAGACAAAGACAGAGGCAGAGAGAGACAGAGACAGAGATAGAGACAGACAGACAGAAAGAGACAGACAGAGAGACACACAGACGGATAGACGGAGACACAGAGAGAGCGAAAAGAGCGAAAGAGAGACAGAGGCAGATACAGAGAAAGTTGCAGAGACAGAGAACAACACGTGTGCTCTGACAATATAATTGTCAAAAGAAAATTCTAGAAGGCAATTTGAAATTTGAATGATCACATCTCAGATTTTAGACCCGCTGTGAAAATAACGAATAACAGACATGCACAGTTCTGAACAGCGCGGATCTCTCTCCCCCACCCACCCACCCACACACCCACACCTGCCCCCCACCTCCCACCCGCCATTCGGGTTCGAGCTAGCAGTGAGAACTCTGCGCAAAACCGACGAGAATGAGGGGAGAATAAGAGAGCGATTGACAATAAAAATCACAGATAAGTTGAGGTTTCAACTGCTACTCATATAGCGCCCTTCTGGGGGATGGCGGAGTGAACGGCGATAGCCGCACTCTCCCGAAACTTTATAAGCAACGCCACCCCCTATTCAGAAAAACCCGGCAACGCCCCTGCACAGCCGCCTTTTCGAGTGAAAGCGATATTCGACGGCAAACGGTGGCAGGTTGTCATGAACGCTACGAATTTGCGTCGTTCGATTCCTGCAGCACGACCCCAATATTCCCACGTATCTTTCTTTCACGGCACGACGGCCCCGTTGGGCCTGGCAAGACAACGCCACGCGGCCATCGACGCCAAGAAAAACAGAAACAGGAGTAAGAAATTCACCGAGAAGTAGTCAATTATGAACCGCAGAAACACGTTACATATTTCCGTCGGCCATATTTGTTCTAAAATAACGTATGACGTCGAGTTACGTTCTCAGTTTGCATTCATAGAATTCGAGCGAATCGATTTCTTCGATTATTTGCTGTCATGCGGTGCTCGAATTTTGATAATGGACAACTGTATTGAGTCAAATAAGAGGTTCTAAAACTTTGGCCATAGTCGTGTAAGCCAGGGTTATTTCTAGGATTATCAATTTTGGGGGTGGGGTGTCGGCAGGGGACCCAAAAAAGTCTTACAAGCCAAAAAAGGTCATCCCATAGCTGAGATTGGGGAGGTGTTGGGGGTTGTCGGTCTCAAATTGGGGAGGGGGTTTAGGGGTGCAAACATATTCCTGGTGTAAGCTTACTCTATACTGTACAGCAACGCATCTATTGTAAAACCTACGGCGTTAAGGTTTCCTCGAAATCCAATATCTTCTATTAGAATTAGACGCGCATTCGTGGATCTTTCACACTTATGGTCTACTGCTAGGGTTGTGGAAATTAAATAATTAATTAATTATTTGATTAATCGTTGATTTATTTTAACGATTAAACTTTTTACTGCCGATTAATCGAATTGTTCGCCCATTGCAAATGCGCCGGAAGTCTGGAAGCAATAGGCCAAATGACTGTAAACCATGGAATTTAATTATCACCAGAACCCGTTTATGGTATCCAGGGCGTAGTCACGTATATATATATATATATATATATATATATATATATATATATATATATATATATATAATGATTATAATCAATACAATACAACAACGTATAGATAGATAGATATAGTTCTAAATTTTCTATTTAATAATATAATTTTGCCAAAAAAACAGTCTTCGGATTTTCCGGAACGCGGTCCGGATTTTCCGGAGCGCCGCTCTGCCTCGCTCCGGCACAAAAAAGCCCTGGTGGTATATCTGAAAGTGAAGCCAATTTTTCAACCATCTTACACGCTTTGTGATAACATTACCGTAAACGGCTCTAATAGAACCTGGATCTCAAACAGCCGGGGTCAGAGCGCGATTTGTAGGGAGGAAGGGGCATTCTCCCCCCCACTGCCCAACTGCATCCCCCTACTGCTACATCCCTTCACCACTATATCCCCACTGCTACATTTCCCCAACAACTACATCCCTCTAAACCCTTCCCCTCCCCCAATATCCCCCCACTGCTCCAGTCACAAATCGCGCCCTGGCCGGGGTGTAAGGCCGTTTGATTCAATAGAAGCTCGCGAGGTTTGTAGTTAGAAGTTTTACGGTAATTTCCATGGTAACCATTGTATAAAATGTAGCAAAGATGGCGTCAGATTGGCTTCAACTTTCCGCCGTCTTTGTCATAGATGGACCACTTCTAGTGAGTAGTAGTAATTCATAGCAATGCTATTACAAAATGAGTGAGAGTTAGGTAAGGATGATTGGAGCAGAGTCGATGTGCGAGGAACTCCTTGACGGCTTTCTTGACTTGTAGTCTTTTATACTCGAAAGTGTAGATGTGTCCATTATCACCAGAACCCGTCTATACGGTGTCTGACTGTGAAGCCAATTTTCCTCCATTTCGCACATTTGTGATATCATTATCGTAAACGTTCTAATACAGCGGTGTCAACATACGGCCCGCGGGCCGGATACGGCCCGCGAAAGTATTCCAGCCGGCCGGCCCGCGTACATGTGGCTGTATTCAAGAAAAAACTTTATATTTAAGCAAGGTTACTTTATTTAAGGCGCGTTCAAAAAGTACATATATGAAAATCGGAAATGACATATATGAAACTCACATTTTTACATACGATAGAAATAAAATGAACAGTTTTGAAACAATTCTTGAACACGCCTCTTTATACAGGCCTACTGTTTTGTGCAATTGTGTAATAGGCTATTGCATAGTTCGTGTTAATGCTATGTACAAATTCGGCCCGCGATAACCACAAAGACTTGTATATGCCATCAGTGTTTAATCTAGACCCCTGTACTCCGGGGGGAACTGAAAAAGCCGGGGGGGGGGAACTGACAAAGCCGGAGGGAATTCTGCTAAAGGCCGCTGTTAGGCCATGTAGTATTCCAAAATTTCCGGGGAGATTTGAAGTTTCCGGGGGGAAAAAGGGCAATTCCCCCTGGAAACGGCCTAGATTAAACACTGTATGCCATGGCCCGCTATATGAAATGAGTTCGACACCCCTGTTCTGATAAAACTGGATCTCAAACAGTCGGTAAGGTGGCAACGCCACAGATAAACGCTTTATACGAGACGATATGCATCTTAAAAGCTTGTTATCTTGCCTCTGGGACTTAATAAAAGCTTTGCTTTGCCTAAGCAAGTGATACGTGGTGTTTGCCTATATACTTTTCGATGTTCCTATCTATATATCGCCGCGTTTATTTGCGGTCTCGCGTATTTTTCCACTGCATGTGGCTGCATACATATACGTTGTTGCGGCCGAGAAGGAAGGAACTGGTTTTTGAAAGGAAGAGTGGAGCAAAAATGACACGAAGACATGGATTTCACCAGAAATGAACCGTGCCTCGGGCATGGCTTGGCGCCTGTTTATATTCTGTTCACGATAGGGCGATAGGATAAGTCTCTGTATTTTAGAACTGGCGCATATATATATATATATATATATATATATATATATATATATATGCGAACTTGAGTACTTTGAGAAAATAACCTCATATATCTCAGGCGAGTGTGCATATTTCTGCATATGTGCAGGTGTGCATATTTCCTGCTCCCTTGTATATAACTACGGGCCTTTTGTCGTAAAAAGGTTTAAACTTAGGGTTCGTTTTAGTTTTCGAATAATTGTAACCCCTCCCCCCCACCCACCACCCACCCACCCACCCAAAACAAAAGCCCCAGCAACGAAAGACAGAATTTCATCATAATATTTCCATGTTGATTTTAAAATTTATTTGCTTATGTCGATTATTTAATTAATGTTTATTTATTACTTTAAATATATTTCTTTTTCTAAAAGTATTATCATTAATTTTATTATTATTACAATTATTATTATTATTATTATTATTATTATTATTATTATTATTCTTATTATTATTATTATTATTATTATTATTATTATTATTATTATTATTATTATTATTATTATCATCATCATCAAAAAGGTTTAAACTCAGTTCGTTTTAGTCATTATGACTATTGTTATTGCTATTGTTGTTGTTATTGCTATTGTTGTTGTTGTTATTGCTATTGTTATTGTTATTATTATTATTATTATTATATTATTATTATTATTATTATTATTATTATTATTATTATAGTTGAACTTCGCTTGTGCGCCTCCCATCGATATCGAATGGTAGAAGGCTTGTGTTTTCAGAGATTTTAATCGGGAGTTTCAGAATTCGTTGTCTCTACGTAACCTGATTTCTTTATTTCTAAGCTGTTTCCAGCATAGCGTCTTCTCTTTTAACATGAAGTCAGTAGTTCAATAGCCGCACACTATATCTCCCTCATTCTTGGTCTGTTTAAGACCTCCCCCACCTCCATCATCCCTCGCCCACACTCCGCTCACAATTCCATCTCACACAGTCGAAAGAAAGTCCGTGGATCAATGCCGGATATAGTTGGCACTTTTTTTATCGACCAACTGCCAATATTGTTCCTTTTTTATCCACTTCTTTCAAGGCATAATTCTTTCTACACCTCGTTCCGGGTCATAAAATCAGACATCGGCACGCGCGGCGTTCAATCTTGAGTTAGTGCTCTGAGCGTAGTACAGATCTATATATTGAAATATTTCACTGTTTGTTTGATGGATGCTCCAAGTATGCCTCCCTGGATTTGGTGCTGTTTGCCCATCGTCGACATTCAAGTCCGCTACCGCCGTACGAATGTGATTTAGAACAGAAATGGATTTTTTTTATCAGACTTCAGATGTCAATCTGATTTGGGTTTTAATTGGATACTCTGTGACGAGCAGTTCTCGCCGCGACTTAGCTTCAGAGCCGCTGGCATTCCATCAGTTTTCTTAATTAGCGCAGGAAGTCCGTATATTCAGGTCAGTGGAGTCACATAGCGACTGTCGGTGCCATTTGCAAAGGAAAATACAATCGTTTTGATATTTACTATTTCGAGTCTTCGTTCGAACGAAATTGCAAGTACAACGAATGGCAAAGATTAATCTATACTTCTATAGTCTTGTTCTAACGATGTAGATTCACTCGAGCGCGTTTAGCTGGTCGCTTGAAAAGGCACCGACTGATCTGTATTTTATACCGGCGATGAAGTTTATAGAAACACGAACATTTTCTATGACGATTTATTTGATCTGATCCGAGGAGTAGATCTCATCTTTGGTGGATCGAATTCGAGCACTATATCGATTGAAAACTCTGTATTTTAGAACTGGTGCTATCTATAGACGTGCCCTTCTAGTCTTTGATCCAATCTTTCAGTGAAGGGAGACACAGTACTTAGACTGCTTTCGAAACAGATTTGTTAAACCGTGGCTGTCTATTATTATTATTATTATTATTATTATTATTATTATTATTATTATTATTATTATTATTATTATTATTATTATTATTATTATTATTATCATCATCATCATCATCATCATCATCATTATTATTATTATTATTATTATTATCATCATCATCATCATCATCATCATCATTATTATTATTATTATTATTATTAGTAGTAGTAGTAGTAGTAGTAGTAGTAGTAGTAGTAGTAGTAGTAGTAGTAGTAGTAGTAGTAGTAGTAGTAGTAGTAGTAGTAGTAGTAGTACAGCTACTGTAGTAGTTATTTTATATAGCGCTTGTAGTGCTGCATACTCTTATGCGCCTACGCCTGAGGCGATTGGGCGAAGTAGATAGCGACGTTGAAGAACTGCATTTTCGCTTTCAGATTTCCAGACGGCAGATGGAGAGAGAGGACAGCGAATAAATGAATCAGACAGGACCATTGTCGTTCCGCTGTGCTGCAAATCATCGCACCCCTCGTGCGTCGATATATGGTCTCACGCACAGATCAGATCAGATTAGATTAGGGCAGATTAGCTCGCCGCACTTTGACTCTTCGCCGTCGTCGGTTTGAAGCCTTCAGCCGCGCCGGTTCGACCGGTTCACTCCCGTACGATCCCTCCGCCGGCGTTGCGTGTATTCGTCCGCCGACGATAAGAGAGCCGTCTCCGTCGGCGCGCGCGGGGGCGCGAAGCCAAGAGAATAAATACGCAGAGAGAAAGAGGGAGAAATTAACGTTGATTGATCAAAGCGCAGGTTGTCGAGGGCGAAGAGCCGGATGGATTGGCGGCGGTTTGCCTGGCGGAGGGGGGACCTCGATTGTGAGCTGAGCCGGACCTAATGAGTCCGCGACGGGCGGGACGAGGCGCTGCACGAACGGGCAAAAAAACACGGCGATGACTGATGATCGACGGAGGGCAACGGAAGAGGAGAATCATAGGCCTACATAAGAAGACGGACGGAGCGCCGTTAGTACGGACGCGAAGGGACGTCGACAAGAGGTAATTGATAAATACTATCGAGAGGATGGTTTCAAAGACAAAGCAAAAAGGAGTTGATAGGGGAGGGACAAAGGGAGGAAGCATTAGAAGAAGTAGAGGAAGACGAAGGTGATGGCGATGGTGATGGTGAATGATGATGATGATGATGATGATGATGATGATGATGATGATGATGATGATGATGATGATGATGATGATGATGATGATGATGATGATGATGATGATGATGATGATGGTATAAGCGTAAGCTTCTATTAGGCCACTAGGCTCAAGCTCCCCTTCCCAAAATTTTAGAGGCTACCATATATAGGATAGGGGCAGTCTAGGAGTTGGGTTCCCACTTTTTCATTCACGGTGATGAGATGATGACGACGCTGACGACGATGACGATGTGAGTCGGTGCAGAGAATTGGCCTAATGTATTAGATCTTGCAACAGCGACGGGGAGTGGGGGTGAGGAGGGGACGGCGGGTAATCAATACGTCTGCGGTGAGTTTACGGACGCCAAATTGAATCCAGCGTTTCGACGCAACGACGAGAAGCACTGTACATCGTACGGTGTCGGCTGAGCGCGCGGCAAACGATCGACGCCGTCGAACGAGACCAACCGACGACCCGTCTAGACGGCGGTCGACGACGACGACGAAGATAATGAGCAAAACTCTTCTTCTAAAAATTCCTTCGGGCAGAACGCCCGCGAGAAAAAGGGTCCGCGGAACGAACTTTGTTCGTTTAACTCGGGGTGTCTGCGCGTACAATTCGAGGTCATTATTTTGTGTGGCGGACAAGTCCAGACAGATTTCACGTCCGTTATGCACCAGAACCTTTCAGAAGGAACCTTTTGTCCGAAGGATTCCACTCAATCTGCAAGATTTGCACAAGTGGAAAGTAAATTGAAGGCTTCTTTCAGCCCAATTTTTTTTGTAAAGTCGCGCTTTTCATTTAGTTATCGAAATGTAACATCAAGTGAGTCTATAGCGTAGCTTCGTAGCACTTTGTCTTGGATGAAGAAAAGTCATACAAGTGCTTCGATAGAAATCGTTTCAATCGACAGTTTGGGCTCTTGAGTGTTTGAAATGCATTTTTCAATTTGTGGGGGGTTTTAAAGGTCGAAATTGCTGAACAGGGTTGATTCAGATCTAAGCGTAAACCAGGGACTGTTCTAAGAAAAATTAATCACTGCACTAAACTCAGAAAATTTGTGGACATCCGCGCAAAAAGCAAGCAAAAGAGGTCGTCCGGAAAATTTATCACCGCACAAAGCACAGAAAATTGCATTTTACCACTGCACATTTTCATTTTATCACTGCACATTTTGTGCGTCACTGAACGTTAAAACAGGCCCTGGTAGGGTAGATTCAGATCTAAGCTTAAACACGTCTTTCCCTATTAGCATTTCCTCAATATCTGTCTCGCTGTTTACCTATCACTGATCTCTTGAATGACCTGCAGGTCTTTTACGTTTATTTTTATTATTTCGACAACCACTGCTTCAAAAACCCTCAAAAACATAGTCAAGCATCTCAAAGCTGCGAAAGAATTGATTTGCTAGCATTGGCGTAGATATTGGGGAACGGGGTCGGGCCCCCTATTCGGGTCGGGACCAGTTGTGAGATTCGTTCAACACCGGTCAGAAGTTATGGATAGGGAAAGTATCATATTGGGAGAACGCGCCAGACAGGGATATGTTTACACCCCTAACACCACCAAAACACCCCAATTTGAGACCGACACCCCCAACACCCCCAATCTCAGCTGTGGGATGACTTATTTTTGCTTGTCAGACTTTTTTTGGCAGGGGACCCCCATAATTTACCGACACCCCCAAATTGATAATCCTAGAAATAATCCTGGCGCCAGACTTAAAAGCCCTTGAGACGACTTTTTTGCGCTTAAGACTTTTGAGCAGAAAGTGTCGATGTACCCCCCCCCTCTGGAACCCTGGCTACGCCATTGCTTGCTAAGAGGCTCGATCGCAAAGTTCCCTAACTGCGACGCCGAATGAGTGAAGCGAAGTGCTGTTGAATTAGATTGCCTGCTTGCTTACTTACTTACTTCTTCTCGTTATACGCCTGCGAACATGCCGACAGTCGTGAGAAAATGCAGCGAGAGTCGGAAATCGGAGCAGTTTTTTTTCGCCATCGGCACGTCTAGTCTATTTCTAGACGGTTTCCGTATCTTTCAAGTCAAGTTTTCAATTATCGCTGCCTCTGAAGTCTATACTTTCTAACCAGTTACCGAGATGGACGGGTCTGGAGTTGTGTTACTGCCAATCGCGCGTCAAAAGATGCATGGCGTGTCCGTCGTGCATCTTCGTGTCGTTATCTGCGAAACTGATTAGTGACGTCGGCTTAGAGTACAGACATTTGTCTCGATCAGAGATATTCATCCTCCTTTCTCATTTTCCGCGTTTCGTGAATGTTTCTTTTCCTTGCCGGACTGTACGTGAGAAGTTCCCCCATATAGGCAGAACAATTGGACAGACGAGTGGTAGTCCAGCAGACCTGCTTGGAAATCTGCTTGGAAATCAATCTCGTTTCGTCTCTTTTAATTCATCAGCAGGACTACGTTAGGCCTATACTGTATAGCTCAAACACTCTCCTCTGCCCAGTGGCGTAGCCAGGATTTCCACAAGGTAGTTTGGTCTTGGTCGTGACCAACTTTGAATTTTTTTACAAGCAAAACAAAATGTTATCGTTATTTTTTTCTACTCTAAGCATTCTGACAAGCAAAGAAAAGGTCTTCACCGTACCACCCAAGGGGGGGGTTCAGCAGTGCTGAAAGTCTGTGAAAAAAGGTCCAGTGACGTCGGATGCGCTGAGGTTTGTTAAGTATAGCAATGGTACCCTACAGTACGCGCACCCTCGTTAAATCTAAATAATATCTAAATTTCTATAGCGCTTTTTAAAAATCTAAGTTTAACAGTTTTGCAACAAGTACACGGTGTTTTTACAATATTGGCGCAAATATTGAAGAATTATTGGGTAAATTTTCATGGTCTAAAAAGGTGCCGGAGTTCTTGACTTTCAGCCCTGGTTTTCAACCCCAAAACTGCGTCCAAAACTTTAAAAATGCATGTAAAATATGCATATAAATACGTTATATATATATATATATATATATATATATATATATATATATATATATATATATATAAGTGTTGTTTTAATTATCAACGGAGAATCAAGCAGGCTGCCTGCTGCCGTCTGTCAGTCAGTCAATCGGTGCGTTGCTGACTGGGAATAAACTGATTGATTTTGTGGAAAAAATATAGTAATTAAAACTCCTGTCGGCGCTTCCAAGAGCAGAGGCCTATAGAGGGAGGAAAGGAAGAATAGGGAGGGAGCGAAAACCTTCCATCGATTTCTGGCTGAGTTTAGTTACAGATGCACCAGCTATAGACTTAAAAACTTAGCGTAATTTTTAAAGTGGCTTAGGTGGCATTACTAACGGTGTGAAAGCCACTAGGGGCACTAACGGGGCTTGGCCGTCAACCTGACGCTCCAGCACATCCCTAAACCCACTCTGAGGGGCGCTCCCCTGACTGCTGGACAGGTTCCCCCCTCCCTGTCCTCCCTTTCCCCAAACGGGGGTCCGCCATCTTATCTACACCACATTATTATTATTATTATTATTATTATTATTATTATTATTATTAATTATTATTATTATTATACGAAAAAGTAGCCGTATAAGACTCGACACTGAACATTGACAATCCCCATCCACGCAAATTCGTGGAAAAAGTTTTGCCAAATGGTAAACCCCGGAAAATTTGAAATCAATAGGTGCTCGTAGGTGAGTTTCAGTGCATTTGGACATTAAATCGCATACTTTGGTGCACCAGGGTGGGTCTCATACCAGTAACTTCTAATTCTTAATTTCTGAAAAATTCCAACAGCACAAAGCACTATTAAATGTAAGTTGAAACTATGGAGAGATATCGCAGTAACTGCGCTGGAAAACTATTTAAAATTACCTGCAAATTATCCATTGGCAATATGACCACATCCAAATGCAAATAAAATAAATGTTACTTTTAGTATTTATTTTAAAAATTAGATTTCTCCAACAGCCACACCTACATTTTTTACATAGATGTTAGAACATTAAAGCTGCAACAACTGCAAATTGGGTAACTAGACTTAAGGCAACTGGGAAATCAAATTATAATTATTAATTTATTATTAACAGTATCTAATTGCAACAGTTTTGAATGGATTATAATTTGTTGATGGAGGTCTTTGGAAGGCTGCAGTAGTGGAGGGAGTTGCAGGAGTTGCAGTAGTCTAATTTGGAATGTAAACTTCATGTGAGTCTATTAGTTTGTTATAAACGATTTATATTTCACAGGAAGTTTGCACTCTTCATCATTAGAATGACTATGTAAAAGTTACAATAATAATAACACTTTATGAATGCCTGATAATAATGAACTTGAGCTTAAATTGAGTACCGGTAATCTTATATGAAGTTACAAAATTGCACTGGCAGTAATTGGGACTTATCGTAAATATACTACTCTAACGTGATAATACAGGAAGCATTTGCTTCCTTTCCCCCTTGTGTGGGCGCCCCTGCACTCTGCCATCTTCCGCCCCTAAACATTATTTATACGCTAGTTTGCGCAAATAGGTAGACAGAAATACTGGATCAACTAATTTTAAACGCATTTTAGACTCACTTGTGGAGGAAGATAATAGCAGAGTGGGGTAGCCTATAAGCTAATTTGAACGTACGCGTAGGGGGATCCACAAAATGAACGAAGTGCAACAGCGGTTTAGGTTTAAACAGCGGGAGGGAGTCTGAAAATTTAAATTTCTTGCGTACGTAATATATGGATGGTCCCGTAGCCTAATGAACGTTCACTGTCTTGTATCATTATTCTTCAATGTATCCTCACTGTAGTGCTTTTTGTCAGTGTTAGAGTTGTGAAATTTGAGCGGCGGGGTTGAGGACTGAAATTCAATGAATGACAGAAATTGCATGTATCCGACATGCGATTTTTGGGAGGGTTGCAACAAAGTTAGCTGGGGGTTCAATCCCCCCCGTCAACTCCAACACTGCTTATTGTGGCGGTGCCAGCTGGTGCGGCGCACCGGGAAAACCTTAGAACTAGTTTAAATTTTTCTCGAATCAAATATGATGACGACTGGAACCACCTGTTTTTACCTGGCTATTGACAGAAATACCTGCAAATAATTATTTTATTTACGCATCTTTCTCTTGAGCTGGTGCCCGGTGTGGTATTGAAATCAATGTCTTAATTAACCTGCTACGTTCACTTTCTTGTCACTAGGAAATTTCGATTCGTTAAAGTAACTACAGTGTACGGCAAAGTGCATGCGCGTTCCATAGGTGGCGCTTGGTACATGTCAACACCAACATACCGTAATTATTTGTGTACAATGTCGTGTCGCCGGCTACTTAGATCACCTACCGTGTAATAAAATTAGATACATGTAAACTGTACGAACGATGGTTGTATATTAATTACATTGTTTTCGGCTAGAACCAGAAGTTTCCAAAAACCTGTAAAGGTCGAGCAACACCACCCACAACTCCTCGAACTCCAATGGGGAGGGATCGAACTAGAAATTGTCCTCAGTCTAAACAAATGGGTTTTAAACCATCAACCGTCCCCCTCCCCACATAACGAACACGAGGCACAACTACTTTCTCTTACATCACACACACACACACACACGGCTATGGGATAGGCCCCAGAGGAGTAGCCAGGAATTCGATTTGTGGTAGATTATAATGCGATTTGAGGGAAATAAATCTATTAAACCCTTAAAAATGCATTAAAATTTTTAAGGCAGCCCGATTTTGAGGGTATATATACCGCTATACCCCCGTCGCTACGCCTCTGATAAGACCAAAAGAGCATTGAAAACTGTAGATGAATTTCTGACCACTAGAAATCAGCTTGTGGCACTGATTGGCTTACGAAGTTGGAAGCTCTCCTCACCCCATCGCCAATTAGGGTAACTGACCCCACTACCAGTGGCGCAACGTTGGGGACCAAAGACGGCAGTAAAATTTCAGGTGAAATCTTTTTACAGCGCAAGCATTAAGAAAATCCTAATACAGGTCGACGAGCGAGGACCTATTTTGCATGTCAAGACTTTTGGGAGATAAAAAGGAAAAGTCTGTTGGCCCAAACTCCTCTTTTGCATGGGACGCTTCCAACCCACGTGACGCCATTGCCCCCCCGCAGAACAGTTAGACAAAGTTATCCTAAGACCCCCAAGCAGTTAGAAACTTGGTCACCAACCAAGCAGCGTTGATCTTGGATCTAATTTGGCCGCTGGTCGATGTATTTCATAGATCTAGAAAAACGGACCGCTTTTACACACGATATCTAAAAACAAATATAATCTCACTCGTAAGTCGTAACCATCAATCGAAAACATTTGAAGAACACTTCTTAATAAATGCATTTTATTTAAAACAATTAGCATTAGTATGAAATGATTCGCAACAGATTTGTACCAGTGTCCTAAAAATAATACTCCCCGGAAAAGTTTCGATCAGCTCATATTACACTAAAACTTCGTTATAACGTAGGCTACCTCATATTGGATGACATTGGCTCTAACGTACATCGGATATAAGCGTACTTAATTACTTAAGTACGTTATACCGAAGTTATATTGTACTGTATTGTCTACAGTGAAATTTTATCCGATTTTCTACTAAACATATAATTTCTACATAGCACACGGTCGTCGCGCTGCTGCTGCTGCTGCCGGTCTACCGCGCCGTGCAGCGACGGAGCCGAGGGCTTCAAACGCTGTCAGGGCTGCCTCTCGATTTCGAGCAGCACTGACCTCACTTGAGTACCTCGGCGTCCAAGACATATCTCCGGTCAAAATAGTCTGCCCCCCGCCCCTCGGTGAAAAATCCGTTAGCCTCCGGTAGTCTTAAAAACCCGAGGTTAGAACCCCCGTGAAAAATTCGTTAACTTCCCAGTCCAGTCTTATAAGCAGCACCCGAGATACAGACCCCCCCCCTCCCCGTGAAAAATTCGTTATCTTCGGAGCTTCCCAGTCGGCTTATAACCTGCAGCAGAACTCGTACGACCTTTGACCGACTTCCCTACCCGTCTGCACGAGGACCGTACCGGGCGGGGGCGCACTTGTTTAAACAACACGGAAAGACCGTCTCAATCCAAGCCCCTCTGACATCGAATACGGCCGCACTGGCTGAACGTATATAAACGGGTACAGGGTACATGGCTTGGCTGGGTCTAACATTCCGTACGAGCCGGAAAAGTTCAGAATTATGATACAAAACGCAGAACTGAGTTATGTATGCCGCCCCGGACGCGATCCTGCTACAGTAAATACGCCTACGCGTAATAAGATCAGCGGCTGCCGTCAACAAGTCCATTCGTTTATTTGGCGCAAGTTTGTTATCAAGAGAATCGACTCCGGTTTCGTTATGGAGCTGTTTGACAGTTTAACTGCGACCATTTACCACACACAGACGCATGCTGCTGGGGAATTTACAGCATTAGTAATTTATTATTATTATTATTTATTTCTTAGTAATGTCAAGAGGAAAACCAGAGGAAGACCACTGTACATCATTACTGCACTGGATACTGACGTGAAGACAGATACAAAGTATTAAAAACTCAAGAGACCCAGAGAAGGATGGCGCTAATAGGAACCATGACCTGCTTCCGGACAAAGAACTTGAAGAAGAAGAAGAAGAAGAAGAAGAAGAAGAAGAAGAAGAAGAAGAAGAAGAAGAAGAAGAAGAAGAAGAAGAAGAAGAAGTAATGTCTAGCTGATAGGCGTGAAAGCATAAAGCAAAGGGTAAAGCAAGTTCAAATAGCAAAAGTCTTTCCAAATCTAAAATAAATGCACTCCCAATCATCAGAATTTCACAAGTTATGTGGCGCTATTTTGGTGCTTCTAATTTACTGTTATGTGTACATCGGATCCGTTTATGTACTAAATTTTGGTGACCCCATTCTAATTTATCTGTGTCCGTACAGTACACTTTCCATCGGATCCGCTTATGTTATTTTTGCACATATTCAAATTATTTTCCGAACTTATGTTCCCATGTCCATGCATGATTCTCTGACTCTCTTGACACTTTTGAGTCCTCTATTCACCATCGGACACCCAAGTATATCGCCCCTTGGTTACTGTAGTATTGTAATTCTGACACCCTCGCGCTCTTGTCTTTTCACCATCGGGTATACCATTTTTGCCATGTTTTTATAGATTGTCTAGCTAATAATAATAATGATAATAATGATGATAATAATGATGATGATGATAATGATGATGATAATAATAATAATAATACTAATAATAATAATAATGATGATAATAATAATAATAATAATAATAATAATAATAATAATAATAATAATAATAATAATTCCTGCTGTTGTATTATGGTGCGCGTATTAATTGCTTGTGAGATACTTGTTGCGTTGTGAATCCGGATGACGACGGCAAAACAGGCCGCAACTAAGAATGATGATAACGACGACGACGGCGACGACGACTACAATGACGACTGTTGCTGAGAGAGAGGGAGAGCGCGCAGGCAGGCAGGCAGGCAGTTGAACGGCGATACCTACTCCGGCTTCAGTTGAAGTCAAAGGTCTTGGCGTCCTGAAGTCACAACCCAAGATCTGACCTCACTTGAAACCGGAGAAGATATATTCTGAACCAAGGAGCAGTAGAACCAGATGCCTCTCCTCCTCCTCCTCCTCCTCCTCCTCCTCCTCACCCTGTCGTAGTTTCAAAATTCGTGAGAAATGTTGGCAATAGCTTCACAGAAATCATGGCTTCTGAGGGACCGACTTTCACTTCCTCCTTCTCCTCTTCCTCCTCCTCCTCCTCCGTCATCAAACGTCGGTTCTGCAAAGGAAAATTCAACTGTATAGCAAGTGAACAGTTCATTCGAGCATTGTACAGAACAAGCGACGTCAATTGCTATTGCAATACGGGCGCATGCAGTGGAGCAGTGGTAGGAGTCTCGACGCGTAACTGGAAAGTAGCGGGTTCGAATCTGACCCTAGCCACTGTGTAGCCACCCTGGGAAAGTTGTTCACCCCTAAATGCCCCGCACTTACGATTCTTCACTCTATGAATGACCTAAATAATGTGCGTTAACAACCATATAATAGCAATATAATAGCAATATAATAATAATAATAATAATAATAATAATAATAATAATAATAATAATAATAATAATAATAATAATAATAATAATAATAATACCGCGCGTAAGAGAAAGAATAATAATAATAAAATAATAATTACCGCTAATAAAATACGAAATGTGCCGAGATGAGCTGTCAACCTGGGTTCGATTCCCGGAATCCGCATGTACACGGGCGTTGCTTATTTCGGTCTCCGTTTACGGTTTATTACCGGCTGATTATCGAAATATATATATATATATATATATATATATATATATATATATATATATATATATATATATAGTGTATATAAGAAGATCACATATATATTATTTTCGGTATCCAATACAAGGTGGTGGTCGTGTATTGCAGTGCTCTGCGTGCGTATTACCATTATTACACCCGTGATACAATGTATGTTAGTTTATTATGAACTGTTTACCGGTAACTGACCGATATTGAACAGAGCGGCTATACTGAGTAACTTATTTTCATCTGAAGACAGCGCTGACGATAGGCATCACAAAAACAAAATTATTGAAAACGAAGATTGATCGGTCGCCAGGTCGCCATACATTAATACAAAGCACATTTTAAAATTACCGAAGCAGTCTGAAGCAACACCGCATAGCTGCGGAGTAAACCGTAAAGAATATTGCATTAGCGTTACGACGACGGGGCACGGGGTGGGGGGGGGGGAAGGCAGGCCAAGTTCTGGAACCCTGAATATGCCTATACGAATGACTGTTTTTGAAATCAGTGAAACAAATTTCTCTGAGAGCTATTTACGGTAAATCCAAGGCATCAAAATGTTGATGCATTACGTGTGAAATAATATTGAATTTCACCTGAAAGTGCTCGATATAGACTGTACGATGCAGTTACTTTTTTAAAATTCGCCCAATCTCTTTTAATTTTTCCGCTACTAACCTCAACATCGATCGCATGTTTGTTTCTTTCACACTAAATTATGCAAAGATTTAATCGATTTTACATCTAATCAACGGGTTCAAAATTCTCCTGTCACTAATTTAAATTATACATTTTACAGATGAAAGCCAAGCGCAATACCATCTCTTTCAATATAGACGATCACATTTATTTTAATTTTCACGAAAAAAGCAGCTCTTAATATTTTGCTTTCATGAATCCTTTGAATACTAACGAATTGTGCGCTCAAGAGATAATGCCAATTTGATCAAGCGCTCTGCCTCTGGTAGATAAAGCCCAAGTGTGCCAAAACTGTAAGACAGCATATTTCACATCTGACATGTACAGTTCAGCGGTCTGAACAAGTCGGCAAACAAGATAAAATTTAACAAAATCACGCCTCAAAGACAGAGGACAGTTATTTCAAATATGATCACGATTAATCTCGACAGAATTCTAGACCTGTGAGCAGAAATGATTTTCAGTGCGCATCGAATATAATATTTGCCTATTCGGGCAAACGAGACAAGTCTATTGTAATGACAGTAAGATATCCGGCAATGCATCTTGCATTTCGCACAACGAATTTTCAACTTTCAAAAAACTTTTTCAACTGTTTTTAACTACAGCGTCAAATTATTGACATTTTTGAAGGAAAATTTCACAATCCTGTGTTTCATACCAATGTTTAATTCTGTCAATGTCATCATCTGTACTTAATAATCATAATCTATCTTGATAAAAGATTTATAAAAATCTGGCTGCAAACTCGGAAATGGCCAAATGGAATGTGCAAAAAATACCCAAGTACACTGCATGCAACTATGCATGTTGGCAACATAGATACATGTTTCAGATAAGCCTAAATGTTTTCAATAATTTTAAGCAGCTTGCGACACAATATTAACGAAAGCGCTATATAAATTCACTCACTGCAATTATTTTTGGCAACGACCAAACAGGACTGGATGAGACTGGAAGCATTTCATACTTAAAGCCCGACGTCGAATCCTCGACAGGGTTTAATCTAGGTCGTTTCCGGCGGGGGGAAATTGCCCTTCCCCCGGAAATTTCAAATTCTCCAGGAAATTTTGGCATACTACATCAACTAACAGCAGCCCCCTCGCTGACTTCCCCCCGACTTTGTCATCCCCCCACCGGAGTCCAGAGTCTAGATCAAACACTGATCCTCGGAATCAAATGGTCAGACCTTACCACCGATGTGGAGCTATACCAGCTATCTGGCCTGGAGACGTTGCACGACATGATCCGCCGACCGCCGACGTCGTCTAGGACTCTTTGGACACGTCGCTAGACTACCGACCGATGTACCAGCATCAGCTGTGCTGCCGCTTGCTGCCGCTGTCCGTGACGGAGACCCTTACAGCTGTGTGAAAAAGTCCTGCACGTTTATAGGATTTTGGGATTTTTGTGTTTTATGAATATCTGAATAACCATTAATGGTTTAGGATATGCAAATCTCAATATATTTCAACGGTTATTGATGTTTTTGGTAAAGAATTCGCTAATTATTGTGTGATTGCCTTATGGATCCTCACAACAAAATTTTTGCGAGTAGCATGAAACGTGAAACGTGCAGGACTTTTTCACACAGCTGTAAATGCACTGGCTGGATGGAGCAGGTCTCGCGGCAGACCAGCCACATCTTGGTGTCACCACGATGACTGAGGGTTGCCCCTCCACTTGAAGCACTTATTCATTCTGCACAGGACAGAACCTTGTGGCGAGAAATCGTTACGACCAACGAGGCTACCACACCCGATCATTGGTTGACTGCTTGCAATAATTGTATATACGCATATCACATTGCAGATATATTATCAAACTAGGATTGCATACAACAATCAGTGTTTATTTTAGCCACCTTGACATTAAGGGGGATTTTGAAATGTTTGGGGGGACAAGGTCTGAGTCTCCACACTTTGGGAGGGGATTTTCCATCCCCAGCCAACATATAAAAATTTGAGATATTTTAAAACTTTGGGGGATTCTCCCCACCAGAGAAGGCCTAGAATAAACACTCCATACAGTCGCCAGACATACATTATTCTCTGCGAAACGACCGGCAATTTCTTTAAGTTAACTTGATTTTGTTGATAAATACCATTTTCTAGTTATCATACTTAGGCCTATATTCAGTTGTAGTAGGCTTAAATTAATAAAAAATTGTGGTTTTAATTTAGCCATACACACTGTTGTAATGTAATAGTAGAATAATGTAAAATGTACACTTTAAATGTAGAGATTCAGGAATTTGTACCTTGTATCGTGTTGATGTATGGCTGGCGATAACTGTAACGCTATAGCAGTTCCTCAAGCATCAATAGCAGATTTTACAAATTTCAGCTTGTGTCTATAACTTAGGGTGCAGGCTCTATGAGCAGGCCTGAGGAGAGGGGGGTGCTGCCGGTACATTGTACCGGGGCCCATGGAGGTTTTAGGGGCCCGGGACCGGTGATAATGATGTATTAATATATTGTACCGGGGCCCGAAATTTCTCTCGGCGGCCCTGTCTATCAGAGGTCCGCAACATTCATATACTTTATAAAGAGTCCCTAGCGGAGGGAAAGCGTTTGAGAACCCCTCTCGTATTGCAACACTGAAGATTTCCTCAAATCCACGTATCTTATTCTTAGGCCAGAACGCGTATGCCTAAAGTTATGACACTTTCAATTTGTTACATAATTAATCAATTTTAAAAAGATTTTAAATATCAACTTTTCAATTTTTTTCGAACAATTAGTCATCATAATTGACCCTTACGTAAAACGAGTCCTAAGCTTATTTTAAAAAGCCCCAAAACACGCCTACCTATTCTGCATTCTCCATGTGCTGACTTTGGACTTCGACTTTGGAACGAAAGAATTTTAAAATATTAAAAAAATAATTTTCAGAAACTATAAATGACTTAAATCATGTTAAAATTTTCTTCCAAATGCGACCTTAAATTTACCGGTTATCGGTCGCAACGGCTTCCTCTAGCCTCTTCCCCGCCTCGCCCTCTCCCCCGATTGCTAACGCTCAATCTAGGTAATTCTACCACGGTTTTTGGTCTAGTTTTTATGCCCCAGACGGGCGCCTACCTAGCGGGGCTGCACCCGTCGGCAGGCAACGCGTCACAAAGGCAACCCCTCCGTCCGACCGCCTGGCTACGCCGACAACGACGGCCACAGCGAGCAAAAACCGGCGGAAAGAAAGCAAGCCGGGACGACCTCCGAGCGTCTGGGAGCGGGTGGGCAGCCGGCTGGAGGAAGGAGACGCAAGGCGTTTAGTCATCGCGGTACGAGGGAAAGCAGAAACGGGCTGGGAGGGGGAAAGCAGAAACGCACTGGAAGGGGAGGGGGGAGTTTTGGGGCGGAGAATTTTTTCGCTTACGGACTGATGACGCCACGCTGAATCAGAAATCGATTGGAAAACCGACAAAGACTCGGAAAACTACGAAGGTTGATTCGTCCGCCCGTCGAAAGGAAAAGAAGTGGAACAAAGAACTTAACGACGTTCTAATCACGAAACATACATGCAGGGAAATGTAAAATTATCTCAGTCGAGAAAACCACAGATGATAACGTTAAGTTTCAGTGTAACCTTATTCAAAGCAAACTGGTAACGTCTCGGCAAACGAGTTGTTAACATAAACGACCTTTTCCATGCGGTCATTTTAAAGCGGTCAAGTCAGATTACGTCTTGGAGCTACGCCAGCTTACATTTTCGTGCGACCGTCCAAGACGTAACCTTGGTTGATCGCTTTAAAATGACTGCGCGGAAAAAGTCGTTTAAATTAACAACACGTTTGCCGAGACCTTCCTATATTTTTGGCGAAATTGCATGCAATCAATCGTACGCAATAAAAAGTCAAGTTATTAATCTTCAGTTTTCTCTAAGACCAAATTAGATTCAGCATATATTTAGTGACAGTGATAAAATTCTTTTTCACGCAAAAATGAAATTTAAAAACTGTCTTAACTGCTTCGATTGCTTATCTCAGTTATAGCATATCGAGTTTCATTCGACTGCAAAGTGCAACAGACTTGTCTCTATTTACATAACTTCATATTGCCTAACGGTATACAACACAATATGAATTTGCATAAGGTTATTATCTAGCATGCTGTTAGAGAGGTAAAACTGTAGGCCTGTATCACTGAGCTATGTTTAGGTCCAAATGGATTAAGGATGATGATGATGATGATGATTATGATGATGATGATGATGATGATGATGTTGTTGGTTATCGTGGTGATAAGTTTCTAGAATAAAATAAATAATGATAATTGTGATACAACGGTAGATAACTGTGATACCTATGAAGTGACTAGACCTAAGTCTGATTCAGAAGTTTTTCGGCACACTCGACATCGTAACAAGCAAAAAAGCAACTACAGAAAGACAGAGAAAAGGATTTTTTTATTATACGTAGACACCGAAACAAAGAAAAGGTAAAATCGAGAACCAAATGAAGTCACGGTTACAAAACGTGCAAAAAAGTAGACAAAGGAAGAAAACTTACAATGGGGTTCGAGCAGGAGGTAGAAAAAAACACGGCAGGCACTGCTAGGGATCACTGAAAAAACCAGACACACGCGAACAAAGAAACAAAACGACAAAGAACCAGACGACAGTGACGAAACAGACAAAGAAAATTCTGGACTGCTAAAAAAAATTCATTATCATATTTAAATGTGGACGACAACCAAACAAAGATGACATCATCGCTATACTATATTTGGCAATTCGTTGATGTGTTCGACTTCGATATTTTCTAGGAAATGCGAATATTTTAAGAATGTGAATTAAAGCAAAGGTGAAGACAATTTACGAACAGCTTAGTGCAGTCAAGTGTTGTCTGTCACAAGTGAAAAAAACAACAACAATAATTCACTACCGAACAATTTCAATGCCAATATGAAGTCTCGCTATCTCTCTCTGTCTCTGTCTCTCTCTCTCTCTCTCTCTCTCTCTCTCTCTCTCTCTCTCTCTCTCTCTCTCTCTCTCTCTCTCTCTCTCTCTCTTTCCACACACACACACACACACACACACACACACACACACACACATCTTCTTGAACAAGAAAGACATTAGTCTACAAATTCTGAGCTCAATCATGCTTGTAAGTAATAGGTTTAACGGATCAACAAACGCTAATATATATATATATTTATTTATTTATTTATTTATTTATTTTATTATATTAATATATTAATTATTTAATTATTATAATAATTATTAGTATTATAAATATAGAATTTAGTGCACATTTGAAACAATCCAAATTAGATCCATAGCTTCTATAGCGTCATCGGTATGATATTACTGTGCATGGGTTTCATTCAATGGTTCTCCAGAAATTAATTACATACGAATTTTTTTAGCGCTGCGACCTGAATATATGCTGCCCAAACATCTGTAGCTTTCTTCTTTAAATAAATTTAGAACTTAATCATCGCATTGCCCGTAATACTTAGGAAGATCTTAAATTATTATTTCACGAGCGTCAAATTTTAAGCTGAAAACTGAATACAATCGAGGACAAAGATTATATAGCGCCGTTAACAGAATACATTGCTGGCCACATGTAGCAGTTGTTTTAACCACTACAAGCGGCAATAGTGACTACAAGTAGCTTGGCCATTATGGTTCTATGTGCAATAGCAAAGCGTTGGAAACGTTACCGTTTTACGATGTTTTTGGACTGGCGAAGGACATCTTCATACTTCGGTTCCGTTGCGTGATTTCGATTTGGATAATTAAGAAGACGATCGACGTTAAGAGCTGTCAATTCGTTTGCCCGAAATATATCAGCGTCTATAGTCGCCGACTACGTTTGTCGAGTGTCGGAGGCGATTTTTCGGTAGTTTAGTTCGTCTCGGGCTGACCTGTCTTGCTCCCATGGATGCTCTCTACCCTAGAAAGGATGGCCTTAAGCCCCAGATCACTACGAACCGACGAGACAACGGGGGTCTTCGCACAGCAGCAGCAGCAGCGGAAGCACAAAGATGTTTCTCTAGCTTAATCAGACTCCTCTAACCACTCCCCGGACCCCGATCTCCTGCCACACCACCCTACCACACCCCACCCCACCCCACCTCTGGCTCTCCTCTTCTTCTCCTCCTCCGAATCATCGCATCTCAGGTTGTAAGTTCTTTGTGTTGGGAAGACGACACAAAAGCGAAGGAAAGAGTCGAGTTCTCTCCCTCCATCTAGGCAAAATCGGCCCAGTCAGTCCGTGACTACCACACTGTACTGCGTCAATCTGAAGGGAGCGGAGGAGAGGGGAGGGGCAGCGAGGGAGCCAGACTCCTAATCATATCCCATCGTCCTCCTTACTCATCCAGCCGTGTGTCACCAGGGTCAGCCCCCCGAGGCAGCGTCGGGCTTCGGCCTGCGATTCCCGCTCTCCGCCGGACCGGTCTATTGCTTTCGCCGGAGGGGTGACCAGGACCCATTGTCTGCCCCATCTTCTTGACCCAGCATCGAAAACTCGGCCTCGTATAATCGTATTCAGGCCAGCCATGCGTGGCAGTCAATGGGGGAAGATATCGCCTATTCCGTCTTTCCTATTGTCATTTTCCATCGCTGTTTTAGTCGGTAAAGTTAGGCGTGATTTGATCAACGAAAAACACGATTTTATGAGCGCAAAAGCTAACCATGAGCGCCGAATCTAGAAGCTTCTTTGTTCGCAATTTTAGCGCGAACGGAGCAGTCTATTGCTGAAGGGGCGACAGGTTTGTATCGGATAGTTTCGGACCAGAAAACTGCGGCGTCTCCTAAACAATTGAGATGTATTTGAACTCATCTTCAGACCGATGATCTTCTCTTCGCCTATTCGCCCTACGTATTCTTCCAGAAGCTTCGAATAATAATTAAGAGACCAACATTGAAGTGTAAATGGCTACAAAAATTCCCCTTCCTAAATATAGCAGAGAAAAAAGATTTTGACTCAGGCCTAATTCTAGCCTCGTCATTTCACATCCGTTACTATTACAAACGATTAATATTAGTTCGACGTAATATGGACATACATCAAATTTAATGGCTGCAAGCAAAAGCGACGAACACTGATTTTACTATTATCAAGGCTTTCTAAAGCCATGGACCACAATATGCCACGAATGGTCCAGCACCATATTGAGAGCCTGGCCCCCAGTAAAGTGGGACCCTAGACTTAAACGTCATTAAAAACAAATGGTTGGCCCCCATGATTATTGCCCCCAACGGCGGTTCCAGAAATCCTTCCACAATATGCCACGAATGGTCCAGCACCAAGTGTTAAAGTGGGACCTTAAACGTCTAAAATGTGTTTATCTCAGTGGCGGTTCCAGAATTTCTTGGTGGGGGAGATGAAATGAATTCATCGGAAGGAAAAAAAGAGAAGGAAAAATAATCAATAAACTTTTCCTTAAAAGGCTGACAACGTGTAATTTCCCCCTAATTGTACCTACACTTTTACCGATAAATAGGTTGACAAGCAAAAAGGGTCATCCGCAGTTTCCCCGTAGTTTTACTAGACTTCTACCCAAAAAATGGGTTTCACAAGCGAAAAAATTCCGGAAGTCCGGTGGGGGGATGCATCTCCACTCATCCCCCACGTGGAACCGCCACTGGTTTATCGATCAGAGCGTATATCTCTGCTACCCTCTGTGACTGATTTCTTTGGCATTGACCTGGTGATCCTTTGCGACAGAATTTGGAGCGAATCGTTGATTAAGAAAAGGTTTACAATGCACTTCTATAGCATCAGTTCTATTTCTAATACCCTAGGGTATCAATCGATGGTACTTTAAATCCATCCGCAAAAGACCAGGTCATTCCAGAGATTGGTCAGAGAGAAAGAGTACGGTAAGACAAGATGAACGTGTTTGACCAAGTCAGTCTATTGCGTCTCTTTGAAGATTTCAAAATCGATGTCCTATACAAAGCAGACATTTCGGTAGCTTCGTCGCAAAAACACAATAAATTCTCTCAAATCCAGTGGCGTCAATCCCGTGAGGGTCCTTGGGTCCCCGGACCTTCACAAAAATGTGGTTTTAGGGTCCATATGCATAAGGTATTGGACCCTCAAAAAATCTGAATAACGTACGATTATTTAACAAATTGTTGCGTTGGTTATAGATAATACAGTAGATATAATCAGCAAATGGTATTGTTGAACACTAATAAGTAATAAGAATTACGCTAAAAGAGTATACATGGTGCAAATGCAATAGCATCAGTTATCGCTTGATTCTTATTTACTGTAGTTATTAGAATATATTAGCGCAACATATGCCGGAAGCGTGTCACGTGGCGTCTTTGAACCTTAGCGTTTTTGCTGCTAGTGATAAAATTACTTTGCAAACATGTCTGAATCTGAGCTGTCTAGAAAGAAATTTAAACAAACAGAATTGTGTTTTGAAATTGGACGTGATAAACACTCATGTTCAGCACATGTTCTCTGGCATTAAGTATAGGGTCCCAACAGTAACGTTACAACTGTACCAGGCCTACTGGTTCTCTGGCATGTGTAGCCCACCAGTAGGTTACAACTGTACTAGGCCTACGTGCGATACGCCCTTAATATAATATAACAGCAGGCGAACCCTCACAACTTTTACTACAGACTGACGCCACTGCTCAAATCGCACTTTATAGTTTGATCAATAAGACTACACTGTAGTTTTCGTTTTCATCTTCGAAAGAACGTAGGTCCATACAGGCTACAAGCTGTGTCTTCGCTAACGGACACACTGTCTAGACTCTAGAATCTACCGTAGATCACAGGTCCTCAAACCGTGGCTCGGGGACCAATTTTGGCCCGCCGGCGCTCATAAAGTGGCCCGCGAGGGTCCTCAATATTTTAAAAAATATTTGTTAACAAATCAAAAATATATTGACGTTCAAACAAATATAAAAAGACATAGTAAGGAAGTCTAAAGGAATTACACAACTTTTATAAAACTGACAAGCATAAAAAGGTCATCACCAATTTTTCGCACTTGATCTGTATATTTGTTGGGAATGCTGTGGCCCGCTTAAGTACCGAAAATAGTAGATTCGACCCGCCACTGGAAAAGCTTGGGCATCACTGGCAGGCCCGAGGAGAGGGGGTGCAGCCGGAACGTTGTTCCGGGGCCCATGGAGCTCCAAGGGGTCCGGGTCCGGTGATGATTAGATTAATGCCATGAAATACTGACAAGCAAAAAGGGTCATCCGCACATTTTGAAACCTCTTCCTCTCTGTACTTACAACGAAGACCCCGGAATTCTGCTGTAAGAAAGACCGACAAGCAAAAAAATGGTCATCAGCTTTGTGGCCATTTTTTGTACCGGGGCCCGGAAATCCTCTCGGCGGCCCTGACCACTGATCTAGATGAACGAACTGGGCTGATGCTGGAAATGAGTATGTAGTCGACAAAACACAGCGACCATCATCAACGACAGAGATATTTATTTCTTTGTCATCTTAATGCGTTATCTCAGCATCGAAACAATTATCTTCTGGAATCTTGACACTCTCGCTAAGGTTGATATATCGAATTCCTAGCACGTTGAGTACTTTTTTTGAACACACACACAGCAGTGTTGATGTGGACTTATAAGACACTGAAGCAGAAATTTGTCAAAGTATGCAATATAGTTCCATTAATTGAACCCCCGCCTGCCAACCGAACAAAAACTAGCCTTCAACCAGCTTGGAGTTCTGACTCAGCTACCTTTCCAACTGAACAGTCAACGACTCGACGGCAACTTATAATGCTATAGGAACAACGAAACCGCTGTTGCGACGCACGCGATGTGACAACGCGCTTGGCGATTTAAGCCTACGGCAGACTACGAACAGTACGAATCTCAATGAACATACATCTACTGTTAACGATGACTATCTGCGAATGTTTCGCAAACGAATCATCTCTATAGCTATAAACAGAAGTGCCCTACAGTTGGCCGATCCACCCTGGCCAACACCATTTACACAGTACACTCAACAGAATGGAACTTGCTTATATAACGCGAATGCGTCATGCATATATACCGTATGCCGCGAGAGCAGTCGCTATAGTATATCTCACTGACGCGTAAATATCGTACGCAACATTACCATTTTACCACCCGCAGACACAGTGGCGATGCCAAGGCCCTTGGTAATGATTACGGGTGGCTGAAGGCTGAAGCCCGACCGACCTGGATTGGTGCAAACGATCTTCGCCTAAATTTAGAGGGAGTGGGTAAACGGCCTATAAGGTCATCTCTTGCCTGGGCATGTCTACCATTGTCTAGAATTACTACGGCACATAGGCAGGCCCGTCCATGTGAGGCGATACCTTGCTTGCAGGCTGAAGGTGTATATTGGCGCGGAGAGAGTAAAAAAAAGCTACCGGTAGGCACATATTCGTGGCTCTAAATAGCCTAGAGCAGGGGTACAAAGACTCAAAGAGACTCCAAAGATCACCTACCCGCAAACAATTCAACAAGGTGTCATGCCAGGAAAAAGAAAGAGAGGTCGACCGAACAGAAGATGGGCGGACGCTATAGAAGATTGGACTGGAATGGCTATAACAACAGCAACAATAGCATCAAAAGAAAGAACTACCTGAAAATGCCTGATTCATGATGTCACCTTATCCTCAACTACTGAAGGAAAGAGGAAATGATGATGATGACGATGATGATGACGATGATGATGATGATGATGATGATGATGATGACGACGACGACGACGATGATGATGATGATGATGATGATGATGATGATGATGATGATGATGATGATGATGATGATGATGATGATGATGATGATGATGATGATGGGTACTCGAACCAACCGCGGTCCACAGTGCTGACTGCTAGGCTGGTTCTTGTCGACCCCTGGCAGTTCTTTGAATATGTGTGAAACATTTTGAGTCTGAAGTTTTTCAGTGGATTTGAACAAAACCCCCTACTTGTACTACACCACTTATAATCCAGTTATTATACATATTAGCTTGCTTACTCACTTACTGTTGTTACAAGCCTATTTCCGTTTCCGTTTTCGTGCTGTTCCTGTTTTGTTACAGCTTTTAGTCACTCAGTAATAAATCATAATAATTAAAGTCTTTAAACAATGCACCAGAGCTCATTGTTTATTTATAATATATTAATCAAAATGTCTGTGACCCGGCTATGAGAACTAATCACCAAGAAAACATTTTCAGGTTGGGGGTGGGGGGGTGGTACCCATATCCTGTTATAAAATCTGAGTGTATTATTTGCATTTTGGGTTTTTCCATTTTCGTCTGCATGGTGCCTTGGTGCACTGTTAACAGTCTATTGAGAAGGTTCGTAGTCAACCTAATACGCGCCGTTGTGGGCATATAGGAATAATATGACTTCCGTTTCCAACTAATGGACCCTCACGAACGATGGAAGACTGAATGTGGACAGGCTTTAAAAAAGTTTGAGTATCCTGCAGTTTTCTGACTCAATCGAAAGAGACAAGACAGAGAGAGATTCCAAAATGAGCAGGGATATTTCTAGGATTGTGAATTTTTTTGAGCCTACAGGTCTAATAGTCGACCTCAAATCTGGGGCAAGGGGGGGGGTGTCCCCCATCGGCTAATTAGTGTGCATTTTGTATGCATACCATTGTCACATTACCAAATATAGGGTAGGTATGTCGACCTCAAATTGGCTACGCCACTGCAGGGGAACACAGGACAAGACAGAGAGGGATTCCAGATGAGCAGGGATATGTTGGGGGTGTAAAAATATACCTGCAGATGAGCAACCTGGCGAAAAAGCTAATTTATATGAATTAAGCCAACACAAACGCTAGACATGCAACATTGGTTCTAGCAGAGTAGTTAAGTTAGCGAATATTCGTGCTAATTAATTTATTAGCGGATGGGTTATTAATTAAGGAATATGCAACGCGCTAAACAAACAGTTTTTCCCACTGAGAAATAAAATGGACTCGACTGTAATTTTCGAAGAGCCGACAGCTTATTAGCGACATCCGCTCTTGGCGTTCTTCGGTCTACTGGGTGGCGCAAAAAACCGGACTAGTCACATTTAGGTTTGCATTTAATATAGTGCGGTTTTTTAGCGCCACCCTATATTTCCAACTATGTCCAACAGTGCAATCAGATGTGCTAATACGACTGATTTGCACCGCGGAGCGCTTGGCTAAGTGTTACGACTGGCTGTTACGCGCTTCGTTACAAGTCACAGCGTAAGCGAAGCGGCGTAGTCAAGACTTCGGAAGGGGGCGCAGCGCATCCACATTAAAAAATTTTCGGATAAAAAAGTCTCCAACGAGCAAAAAGGGTAATCGATAGTCAAGGAGTTCTTCGTATGTTAACGTATTCTCTTCGGTCATGCTACCTAATCCCCCGCCCCACAAATTTCTCAATTCAGCCAGAAAAGGGGGTAGGAGGCCCGAGCGAGTTCCCTATAATAGATATGTGCATGTTTCTCATTTCTTGAGGTGGGCCTGATTAAAGGTCTTGGCGGGCCGCATCAGGCCCGCGGGTCGTACTTTGGAGACCCCTGCGCCAGCGTAATGAATGCATAATAAATATAATTTTCTTCGATAGGCTAAAACTAACGTACAAGAGATTTGAACCGTTAGAAACTGACCTCACCCAGGTCATCCTATCCTGCAAAATGAATGCACATTGCTTTGTCTGTCTGTTTGCCTCTGTCTCTGTCTGTCTGTCTGTTTGTCTGTATCTCTCTCTCTCTCTCTCTCTCTCTCTTTCTCTCTATCTCCAATTACCCTTGCCGGGGAAAGTGCATGTGATTGCGTGGAGAGGGGAGAGCTTCGTGTAGGCAGAATATTAATATGATCATCATTAAGAACTGTTTTTGTTTGACCTTATGACCTGTTTTCGAACGCTTGTTCACGGAGGGAGTCCTACAGTATGTAGGCCTACAGTTGCTCTTAGAAAAGTCCATGGCCCAAATGTCTAAATAAGACGGTTGGGCTTATTTTGTGCTTTGAAACTGATTAAATTAATTATCATTTGGAGTTTGTCTTGAACTGTTGAACGTTGCAGGCATCAAGTGTTTGTGTATCTGACTGTGCGTGTGCGTGCAAGTAGGCCTATTAATGATTTACTTGAAACATTTTCCTGATCTAAATGGCTTTACAAGACTCTAATAGCAAGCATAGTTCGATTTGCCTAGTGGCTCTGGGGAGGGGGGCTTGGCAACCCCCGAGTCATTTATTTTATAGGAAATTGTTTTAATACGAGTAGAAAAGTCGTAACTAATGATAATCTAGTCATTCAAAAGTTGATTTGCAACGGCGAGGCTTTCATAGTGTGGGGCTGTGGGCACGCAACGTGGCATTCGCAGGGAAGGGGGAAAATCTTTGGTTACTGGAACTTACTGACTTGTCCATTCTTTAAATAGCGATGTAAAGGGCAGCTGGATTAGTGGCATTCTTTCTCCCACTGTTAGGACTCTCCGATACCATCCTCCGGACACAGACAGACGTTAACCGGATCATCTGGATAGGCCTAAGTATGTTCTAGGCCTACAGTTCAGAACCAGGGACACCGAGAGGGGGACCAGAGGAGGCAATTGCACAGGCCACAGGGGCCCGGCGACCTGCTGGGAGCCCGGGCCCGGTGATGATGATGATGATGATGATGATGATGATGATGATGATGATGATGATGATGATGATGTATTAACAATAGAATGAGTGAACACCGAAAAAGACTGACAAGGAAAAAAGATAATCTTCTAGTCACGAGCACAGGGGCCCGGGGAATGTCGGGGGCAGGGGCGTAGACTGATTTGGGAGGTATATATACCGATATACCCCCGTCGCTACGCCCCTGGTCAGGGGGCCCGGGCCGATCATGTTAAGTAATCTGCTTTCAAAATGAGCGAGAAGCAAAAAAGTCATCAACACACTTTTTCACACTTGCCTGTTATGGGTAACGGGGGATCCGAAAAATTCTGGTTTGAAAAAAACCGAAAAGAAAAAAAAAAAAGGTCATCAACTTTTTCACAGACTTGCCAGGTCAGGGGTCCGTGGCTATTCTTTTTGCACAGGGACCCGTAAATTCTCTCGACGGCCCTGTTCAAAACTGTGCCGAATTGTCTTCCGTATATTTGGAAGAGGTTAGGTTACTTCTGTGTCAACTAGGCTCTCAATGTCAGCTTTTGAGAACAGCGCAAAATCGAAAAGTTTGCTATGGAAAACGTCGAAGTAGGCTATAAATGCGCGGTGCATTTGAATAATATTCTATTACAGAGGTCGTAACTTTAGATAGTCCTAACCCTAACCCTACTCTAGCGCCTAGGAATAAGGAGTTACTTCGGTGCTGCTTTGAAAGCGCTATAGAAATTAACGAGATTTTACTTACTTACTTACTTACTTACTTACTTACTTAATGTCAGTAGCAGGCTGGCAGCGCAGTTTGATAGCAGCTACTCCTGACGAATAACAACAACAACTGCCGCCATCTGGCGAATGTTGCAAATAACTCTGGTTGAAGTCAGCTAGCAATAATTGTGGTAGAATATTTGGTCTATGACCATGCGACCCCCTCCTCCGGTAGCCTCGGGCCTCGGTTGTGAGGACTGATATAGGCTCAAACATGAACGAAAAAGTGGGGCCCCAACTCCTAGACCTTTCCCCTTCCCTAGCCTAGCCGCTCAAAAGAGACGGGTACTCGAGCCTAACAGCCTAATAGGCCTAGAAGTTTAGGCTTATGAAGTTATGAGTATTGATGTAGCAGTGATGGGCAAAAGTTAACTAAAAATTAGTTAACTTTTAGTTAAACTACTTTTTTTTAGTTGCATCAAAAGTTAAACTGGTTGGGTAAAAGTTTAGTTAAGGCATTAGTTAAACTGATTTTTTTTAGTTAACTGGCAAATAGTTAAACTGGAGTTATTGAGATTTTATGCCACTTTCAGCACAGGCTAAGTCACACGTAGGCTCTACTTTTTCATGTCAACCGCATAATTACCTGTTACAATTATGAATTATTATTATTATTACCATTATTATTATTATTATATTTATTGTTAAAATTGTGCTATATGAAATTATAATCGTAAATCATGTTCGTTGCAGCTTGTAGCCTAATTTTACTAGCTCAGTAGCTCATGTCAAAGTTAAAAAGTTAAAGTCATAAGTTAAACTGCTTTTAATTAGTTATCAGTTAAAGTTAAACTACTACAGTGAAAAGTTAGTTACTTAAAAAGTTAAACTGCTTGATTTCCTAAAAAGTTTAGTTAAAGTTTAACTTTAAAAAATTAGTTAGTGCCCATCACTGTGATGTAGAGACTAAACGCCTTAAAACGTTTGACGGGTTGACATGCGATTACTACGAATAGGCAGGGATAAAATTGACCCCGGTCTTGCCGGATCTCCGATCCGGGACGTCTGGAAAGAGATCTCAGATCCGGCACGGCTGGAATGAGATCCGGAACGTCTGGCATCAGATCCGGAACATTCTTTTGAAGATCCGGTACGTTTCTAGCTGTCAGCTGAATCTGACTTCTTGGATTTGACAATGGGGTGGGTCGGTGGGATTACTTACTTTTCGAATTTGGAACGAACATCTATAGTAGTAGTAGTAGTAGTAGTAGTAGTAGTAGTAATAATAATAATAATAATAATAATAATAATAATAATAATAATAATAATAATAATAAATAGTAGCCTAGTAGTAGTATTATAGTAGTAGTAGTAGTAGTAGTAGTAGTAGTAGTAGTAGTAGTAGTAGTAGTAATAATAATAATAATAATAATAATAATAATAATAATAATAATAATAATAATAATACTTTGTTCCTATGGCTTGGGGGACAGTGGGGCCAATCAACGAAGAAGGTTTCCAATTCTTAAAGGAAATCGACAGTATCCTATCATCTGATAATAATCATCACGACATTCTGGAGATGAAAGAGAGAGATTCTTTCTCCTACAATGAATATCCGTGACACTCCAGAGATTTAACGCATGCAGTCGCCTTCCACAGAACTTTCAAATAATAATAATAATAATAATAATAATAATAATAATAATATAATAATAATAATTATTATTATTATTATTATTATTATTATTATTATTATTATTATTATTAAATTAATAGTAATAAGGCCTCGCTCCGTCTCAATTTTAGAAGCGAAACAGGCCTAATCAGCTATTCAGCTTTCGACTGCACCTTAAAAGTTAAAACTTTCTAGAAAGTCCCTAAGTATGCACTCTACTATAACGCCTAATGCGGTTGAATTAACTAGCTAATAATTCCTGCATTCTATATTACAAAAATCAATGCATTATTCATAATAAGGCTGTTAAAGATATCGTACAGGGACAAAATGGCCTCGAATATGACATTAAAAATGCAATGTCAGGTCTAATTATTTTACTGGAAAATTATCTTTGATAACATTTTGTCAATTGATATATTTAATGAGGTTTGGGTCGACGTCGTCTGGGCAAGGCAGGTGCCTCTTCGCTTTCAGTTTCAGTTTCAGTTTCACTTTCGCTCTTAATAAAGACAGCTCTCTTTTGAGGTTTAAACTTCTTCTTTTGTAGTCTTTTTTCTCCACTCCTAGTTTTTTTCTACCACCCTCTTGAATTTCTTCAATCAGCACACTGTCCAAAATATTTTCCTCCGGTTCCCAGAAATTATATTTGCTGCTCCAACCTTTCCATTTCACCAGGTATTCGAATTTTCGTTTTCGCGTTCTGCGCTTCAGAATGCATTGCGCCTCGAAGACCCTCTCCCCAATCTCAAAGAGTTCCATTCGGCGCCCCAAAAATCCGACCAATTTGCTTGATTTCTGGCGAAAATGGTCGAAACTAATTCCGTGTTGTTGTAGCTGTTGCTGCTGTTGTTGCTGTAGCACCAGCTGTTGCTGTTGCTCCGGTTGTTGATGCTGCTCGCGTGATGAAATTAGCCTTGCTGAGCGTCTCCATTCAGTTGTCTCCGCTTCTTCCTTGAGTCCCATAGACTTCCGGTCTCGATGACCTCGGAACACCGATTGATTTTTGACGGCCGACCTGTTCTGTATCATCTCCTGTGTAATCTTTCTAGAGCAATTCTGACCTGTTTGGATTTGTGACCTTTGGATTTTGAGGGCGACAGCTTCGTTGTCTGAACTCGACTGCGCTGCCGGTTTCGCTCTCTTAATAGCGTTACTGTTGTACGTGTAATTCTTTTCTTTTGCGACGACTTCAGCGGAATTGTAACCACTTTCTGCTCTGATCTGCAGTGAACAGTCGAAGTAAATGGATCTGTAGGCAAAGATGTCGTTCGACTGATCTCGGAGAACCTTGCGAGCAAATCCTTCGATAATTAATATGTCAGGTCTAGTCTTTTTGAAATCTGCAAATCATTGCTCTTAGCACAAAATGCATGGCAGTGACAATGAACTACTTTAAATGCTCAAACTTTCTGATTGGCCTTTATAATTAATACAAAGTACACCGATGTGTCAGCCAGATTTCCGGAGGGGGGTTTGAAAAAAATTTCGTCAATAACCGCCAAGGGGGGATTTCACCCCAAAAAATCGCCTCAAAAAATAAAAATTGCACGGGAATACATCAAAAACATTTTTTTGCCGCCCAAGGGAAGTTTTAACCGCCAAACCCTCCTCCGTGGCTACGCCACTGGTGTCAGCTTACACCTACAGCAGCCCGGCAGTATTACTGCACTGCATCAGAAAATGATGCAATAAAATCTGGATGATGTGGGTAGGGTGGCACTATGCAATAATTTGAGGCAATGTTATATTATAATCGTATAATCGTATGCCTATGTATAGCGCTTTGTTACAGTCCTACTGTATAGGGCCTACTAGGTAAATTTACATGGTGAAACATAGAAAATGAGCTATGTGAATTATGTTCAGAACTAGACCTAACAATTTTCGTGGTCATATTCGTATTCAGGACATCAAAATACTACAGATCAGGGGCGTAGCCAGGAATTTGATTGGGGAGAGGGTTTAATGCGATTTGGGAGGGGCTTTAAATTTTTAAAAAACTTTGAAAATCTTAAAAACACATTAAAAACTATAAGGTAGCCTGATTTGGGGGGGCATATATACCGATATACCCCCGTCGCTACGCCCCTGCTGCAGATTATGACATTTTAAAGTCAATAACATTTTCACTGTTGACCAGTGTCATTATTGTTGTTATTGACTCCATCCATTCGGTCCTCACTTCTTACTGCCTCGTTCTGTTCAATGCGAAAGTTAGTCTTACTATTTTATCATGCGACTCCAATGTCAGGAACGTCTCTGAGTAGAGCGCATAGAGGCGCTATACAAATGCTACATTATTATTATTATTATTATTATTATTATTATTATTATTATTATTATTATTATTATTATTGCTGTTATTATTATTATTATTATTATTAAAGAGCGCCCCGTATCGTGACGACGTGGTTATCCCCCCCCCCGAGTATAGACTCGCGTTATAAGCCCCGCCTCTGACGCCGACTGCCCGCCCCCGAGCGTCGTCGAAGCTCCGCCCCTTTAGTTTCTGGACTCGGCGCCGTCGATCGATCCCGCTTATTAATGGCGTCGTGCGCTGAAAAAACAGCAAGTCCCGGTCTTCTATTCGCAGCACGTCGCTAAGTAGGCTATGTCTGACTCCCTAAGTGTAAGGATTGAAACAGAGGCAAAGATACACGAATTGGGGGCCCAGGGGGGGGAGGCTGGTTCACCAATGGCGGTGCATAGGGCCTAAAGAACGCATTTCCGAAAGAACATCTGTCTGACGATGTGACCTAACAATGACATTCTCTGAAAACTTAACAGCCTAATCGAATCCGTCAAATTTCGCATTGCCATGATTTTGTTGATCAGTATGTTCTCTCGCATAGGCGTAAACTTCTATTATGCCTCTAGGCTCGAGCCCTCACTTTTTGAGAGGTGAATAGAAATGGGGAAGGTATGGGGGTTGGCCCCCACTTTTTCATAAAAGTTTACGACAATGTTTTCCCGTCAACTGCCCACCTCGCATTTAGAAGAACTTACCCCCCAGTGTTGGAGTTGCCGGAGGGGTTGGGGAGCTGAACCACCCAGCTAACATTGCAACCCTCCCAAAAATCGCATGTTGGATACATGCAGCTTATGTCATTCATTGAATTTCAGTCCTCAAACCCCAGCTCAAATTTCACAACTCCAACACTTCTTACCCCATGCACGCTCTACAGAGGGTAGCGAGGGGAGGCAGGGTCATATGCCCCCGGGCGCCGAGGTGAGGGGCGTCACAATCGGGTATTTGGGTAAGTGAAATGCATAATAAATAAGAAGAAACATGTGCGGCGACCTTTTTTGCTCGTCATGAGTGTAAGGAGAGCTAGGGACGCCGTCGTAAAGAGTTGAGGGGCGCCGAGAACTATGGGACGACCTTTTTTGCTCGCCAGCAGTGTTGGGGCGCTAACGGTACACTTTGCCCCCGGGTGCCGGATACCCCCGCTACGTCACTGACGCTCTACAATGTATCCGCCCATGCTCCTCAATCCACACATTTTTCACACAATGGCTCTCCAAATGCTGCATAACAATTATACAAATTTATTATTATTATTACTACTAGGCCCTCCGCCCAGAATGCTCCTCAATCCACGACATTTTTTTTTTTTTTTTTTGCTCGTCAGCCGTTTATTATAAATGTGTTTACGACCTTTTAATGGCTTTTTTTTTTTTTTTTTTTTTCGTTTGCCGTTTAAATGCTTGTGCTCGCCATAACAATTTTTAACATTCTTTAATTATTCATTTTATTAATTATTATTATCATCGGCCCGGGCCCTCCAGACCGCCGGGCCCCTTAGTTGCCCCTATTATTATTACTACTACTACTACTACTACTACTATTATTACTACTACTATTATTATTATTATTATTATTATTATTATTATTATTATTATTATTATTATTATTATTATTATTATTATTATTATTATTATCGTAAATGGTTTTTGTTATAAAATGTAAAAGATCATTAGTATTATTACTCTATCGGGTGCGGTTTGTTTGCAGCAATGAGCATGATGACAATCTGCATTGGACGGACGCTACGATTGGACAGCGTCGGTTGTCACTCGAGAGTGTCATTGGCAGTGAATAATCTGATTTGACTCTCTTCGATCATCTCTTTATATCCCCCACCACCGCCTTACCCCCGCCCCCTCTCCGGCGGTGCATACTATATGTGCCAGTTTTTGAGGCAGAGCATTTTACAGTGAGGCCAATCGCCAAACGCTACGAATCGAACCCTGAACCTCGAACTGCGCAGAGGAACATGGACCTGAAAGCGGCTCCAGGTGACGGCAAACTGGCAAAGTTCGACCCCAGGTAGGTGTCGCAGACTATAGGAATTATTGCCACATTATCCGTTTGATAAGACTGTGACATTTATTTTGCTTTAGGCCTATAAGTCAATCGCAGTTCGTGCGTGATCTTTGTCACTGAGTTGCATTCACGGGTGTCCGTATATTTATATATTTGAAAAGCTGATATCTAATATAATATAATTAATTACCGATCCAAAAATCAACTAAACAGCCTGCCCCAAACATACTACCAATCCCCAGGCAGCTGCCCATATTTCTTCTTCCAGTACCCATTTTCGTGCCATGGCGCATAGACTACTACAGTATAATCATTATTTAGGAGTCCATGCATGGCGTTAAAACTGAGCCAATAAAATTAATAGGCTCTGCTTTTTGTCGTTTTTGCTTTCTATTTAGGCCTACATAATGCGTTCACGGAATAATAGGGGCCTATGACATAACGTGTATATATATATATATATAGCATATATCCTGTTAATATTTTACGTGGATAATCATAATGCTCTGTATATTCAGTGAACATGTTCTGATTTTGATATAACTTAGGCCTGTAGTTGTATTCGCACGGTCGCAACGTCAGTATAACTCAATCATTCGTGTTTCGCATTAGCCTGCAACTGATCATCGCTAATAGCGACTGCCATTTTCTGTGAAATAAGCGACCAAGTTTGCTCGTTTGAATCGTCTGACAAGTACTTAAACTATTCATATCGTGCGGTCAAATGCTGTTGCAATCTGCAGTGTTTATCCAGACTCCAGGCCTTGGGGGGGATTGAGGCTTTCGGGGGAAAATCGACTTGCTTGGAGGGGAAAACACAGTTCAATGCAAAAATCGAAGTGCTGGGATTTTTTTTTTTGGTTGGAGTTTTTGTGAAGGATCTCAGTTCAATGCAAAAGGCCTTGCGGAGGGGGATTTTGAGTTTTTTTGGAGAGGGGATCTCCCCTCCTTTGGCGGAGGGGGATTTTGAGTTTTTTGTGGAGGGGATCTCCCCTCCTAACAGGCCTTTGACGGAGAGGGGATTTTGAGTTTTTTGTGAAGGGGATCTCCCCCTCCTAACAGGTCTGTATAAAACACTGGCAATCTGCGATATTTCAATACTTGTCACATCAGCTACACACGTTCTCTGAACTCATCAACAGATTCTGCGTTGAATGTTGTCTGGATCATCATGCATCTTTGAATGGAAGAATTATATTCAAGATAGGCTTAAGTCTCCTGGTTTATAAAACACTTCAGTCCGTCCAATTTCAATATTTTGAAATCTATATATGCTAGACCACCTAAAACATTCTCATTCAACAAGATTTTGCTGATTCATTGTTAAATATACACAGGACCAACAATAAGATTGGGGAGAGAGAGAGAGATTTCTCTATTTCTGGCCCAAAAACATGGAATTCACTTCCTCTAGGCTGTCAGATCTTCCAAAGAATTGATTATTTTCCGATCTAGAAGCTAAAACCCTGTCTCTTTAAATTTGCATATCCTCCATAGCTGCGTCTCGCTTTAATTCTCACTGACTGATTCCTAGAATGACCCGGTCTTTTGCGGATGGATTTGAAATACCATCGATTGATACCTTTAGAGTATTAGAAATGGTACTATAAAAGTGCATTACTAAACTACTACCACCACTGCACTACTACTACTACTACTACTACTACTACTACTACTACTACTACTACTACTACTACTACTACTACTACTACTACTACTACTACTACTACTACTACTACTACTACTACTGCCACTACTACTACTGCTACTACTACTGCTGCTATTATTATCACTGCTGCTGCTGCTAATTTCACTGCTGCTTTGCTGCTAACGTGCTTTGTCATCGACGATAACATTGGCAATAGGCCTATGCTGTACAACCACAAGACACATACTTTTTCCCGCCAAGTGTAGGCCTAGACCTACCCGATGAAACAAGTGCAAAATTTCTACGTACAGTAGAGCTTCGTTATAACCGACCCAGTTATATTCGGTTATAAAATACCGCAATGTACGGCCCCGTGCGATGCGCTATCGTATTGGATGCTATGGTATTTAACGTACCTCGGATATGACCTACTGTATACTATAGATCTCAACGACCCATTGAGTAGACTACTTTATAACGAAGTTCTACCGTGTTTTAAAATCATGTCCCTGTATACTGTATGTCTAACGGTTTTGAAGCTCTGTAGGCCTATTGCTTCTCTTTCTGTGACATACAAACGGCTATTGCTTCTTTGGTCTGAAGCAGACTATACTCAACATCTCCGTTCGACTTCTACCTAGTTGAAACATCTTGCTTTTGCCAGATGCAATGGAGACTCGCTATACAATTTTGCACTGTGGTTGTGCCTGCAGCACTATGTTCAAAGTGTCCAACAATGTTTCTACATTTAACAATGTATATCGGTTTCTGCGACCCTAAATCCAAGTGTTGTGTTCAACTGCATGCCATTAGCCATAGGCCTACACGGAATGTGGAAAAACCAGTTTTATTAACATACGTAATCGCATTTCGTGTATTACGTGTTAAAAACAGGATGACTTTTCTGTTACATCCCAGTTCTGTCACAAACAAATGTAACTCAGCAGAAGGGGCGTAACCAGGAATTTTATTTAGGGCGGGAAGCGGGGGAGGGGTATAATGTGAGGGGGTTATAAATCTTTAAAACGTTGAAAATCTTAAAAAAACACATTAAAAACTTTAAGGTAGCCTGATTTTGGAGGCGGGGTTATACAGTATAAACCGATATACCCCCCGTCGCTACGCCCCTGCTCAACAGCATTGTTCAGCAACATTAACTAACACATTCAAGAACAACACAGTGCAAATAATTCCAGTCAATATTAATCCGATGACCAGTGATATAGCGCAGTAACTTTCATTGCCTATAATACTATAGAGCTGTCCAAAAACTACAGTACTATGGCAAGTACCGTTGAGTTGTTCACTGCGTCTCTAACATTTGCACTTTTGCGGTCCTGCGTCTCAATGACGGCTCCAGGATTTGGCAAGTGCGGGGGCGGGGGGCCGTTGGGGTGGCAACTTCTAATCATGAGGGCCAACCATTTGTTGTTATGTATGTAGCATTATGTATAGGGTCCCAACAAAGGGCCACTGGGGGAGGCATTCAATAGGGGGCACGGGCCTACATTTTAATCTGCATCGAACTTAGAATTTCAAATGCGCTCGATACCTTATCTTTAGTTACAAATCGAAGAAATATCGCGATAAGATAAGAACCGCCGTCAAAGAACTAGAAGCACTACTTCCGCTCGACAGAACGAAAATCCACCGGAAGTTGGACAGTCAGACCGTCTTCCGGTTGGCCATCGCTCACTTCCGCACCAAGCTATTCCTCTACGGTCAGTGAATTTCGCAATCCACTTACTCTACCTTGCGTGCTCATGCTTTTGTAGACTGTATAGCATCTACAGAATGTTAAAGGCATTGTAGAAATGATTGACCTTGAAAAGGTGAAGTCCGTGAAGTATAAGCGTAATATATATATGTATATATATATATTATATATATAATTAGAAAAATAGAAAAATAGATGGATAGATGGACAAATAGGCAGACAGACAGACAGACAGACAGGTTGAGGCACATAGGGACAGACAGAGAGAAAGAAACAGGAAACAGACAGGTGCAGGGACAGATATTCAGACGGACTGGCAGAAAGACAGCGGACAGACGGACAAAATAGTAGACAGACAGACAGAAGACAGACAGACAGAGACAGATAGACAGACAGACAGATATTCAAAGCATAAAGAAGAGAGAAAAGCAGGTTGACATAGAGCAATACAAAGATTTTAGGATTAGATAATTAAAGACTGTATAGAAGAAGTCGTTTGATTTGTGCACTCGGTTGCCCTTCAACACAAGAGCCCGATGTGTTGATCTTTTGGAGCGCCTTTTATTTCAATAGCCAAACAAGAACTGGTTTCGGCGAATATCGCCTTTCGCCGTCTTGGCCTCGCCTGAAGAGGCGGCCGCAGCGGCCGTCTGATTAGCGACAGCAACGTCATCGCCTTGATGAAGAGATACTTAGGTCGACTCCGAATTTCCTTCGGACAAACAGAACGACCTCCGTCGCTGGCGGAAATGAAGAAATCCACGGTCAACCGGACAGCGGAAGGCAACCTTCGATCCCCTCTCCTCCTCTTTCGCTCTCGTCGCTCTGGTTCCCTGTTCCTCCTCCGGCGGCGGCGACGCTGGTTCCGCGCTTTGTTCCCGCCAAGTATATAATTGCGTTCCCGTTCGACGGGCTCGTGACGCCCTTGTTTGACGTCAAACTTATGAATGACGATGACGATGACGACGACGACGACGACAAACGGGTCTCGTACTCTCGTGGACCACGGACGAAGAGCAGCGCTGTTGGATATGAGGTCGTGGACTCCGTGGAATCGTTGACACCGCACTGAACAATTAATTTAACAGAGCAGTTCACACTAAATTTGCGAATTAAGTGCATCGCCAACACAGGTCTAAGATGCAATGTTCTAATATACGGGAAAAGACTCAATTTACAGGAAAATTATGACTTCTTCTTAATGCGCTTGTCGATAATTTCATTCATTCATTTGTTCCTTCCTTCCTACATTCCTTCCTTCCGTCCTTCCTTCCTTCCTTCCTTCCTTCCTTCCTTCATCCATTCATTCATTCACTCGCTCACTCTTTCATTCATTTTGCAGCATCTTTTTTATCATTTTTCATTTTACTTTCGTATTTCTCTATGTATATATACGTTTAATTCGTTTTTGGCTTTCCTGATGAATTAAGACACGTTCCGAGAATTTCACGGCTTCGCATTAATTAAAGAATTCACAAAGAGCAGTTTCTGCAAATAAATGAAAGTACGTAGTTAAGCAAGTAATTAATTAAGTAAGCGAGTAAGTAAGTAAGTAAGTAAGCCCATCTAATACAGTGCAGTTTGTATTACGAAGAGGAGAATAATGGACGTTCGATTTGTCGAGAGGTTGAGTGCCAGACTTGAATGGCTAAACGCCCTCTCTGGTCTAGACCGATTCCCAAAACTTGCTCGAAAACTCCTGGCTTTAGCCGTCAGACATCCACACCTTGAAGGTTGAAATTGTTTGGGTCGGAGTAGTTCGACCCCCACTGCTTCTATGGCAAAATCGAATATTGCGGGAGATTATAAAAATTTATAATTTCCTGAAGTCTGCGTGTGCATCTATGTATAAACTCGCTCTCATTGGACGACGCGCTGCTGTCATTCTATAATCGTAGCCATGCAACCAAAAGTAATAATGGGCGGAGCTTAAAAATCATTGACGAAAGGCCTATTTTCTAAAGGTGAGATTCGCCTATTTTCTAAAGGTGAGATTCGCCTATTTTCTAAAGGTGAGATTCGCCTATTTTCTAAAGGTGAGATTCGCATATAATATTCGTTGGTTTTCTGTTATTAGCGGCGCACATGAGTTCAACGGGGGAGAGGAAGGCGGATCTGAGGGACGTCGAAGCGCGTCCTCGTTACTCCGGAGATCCGGGTCCCGGAGTACGGATAGCGAAGAACGAATTCCACGGCGACCAGTCCCAGGCTCCGGTGTCCATCGACGGAGAAGCGGAGAGGAAGCTGTTTCGCGAAGACCTGGAATATGGTCGAAACCTGGTAGAGGTCAACAAATGCTGCTTGAATCTGCTTCTCTGATTGATTGATTGTTGTTTTGCACTGATTCACTAATCCTAGTTCAATAGCTCTTCACTTCAAAGCGATCGTCAATTTTCTTAAAACAAACACAGCTCTCTCGTTCTTCTCTTCCCCACATATATGCATATATATACATATATATGTATATATATACGTCTTTCTCTATGTAATTCTAATTCGGTTTTGGCTTTCCTTGATGAATTAAAACACGTACAGAGAATTTCACATCTTCGCATTCACGAATTCACACAGAGTACTTTCTGCAAATAACTGGAAGTAAGTAGTTAAGCAAGTATTTAATTAGGTAATCGAGTACTATTATATATATATATATACATATACATATATATATACAGGGTGTCTACGAAAAAACCCCCCCAGCAGGAAAACTATGATTTCTTAAAAGTTCCTAAATATATTTCTATACAAATTTTCACACGTGTACAGCACATATTTCCCCACCTTTGTGCCAATTTGCATCTCATTTACATGTAAGATGGCTATTTTGTGAGATATCAAAGTCAAACTTCGATTTTTACGAATCAACCGACAAAATTTTATTGATGGTCCAGAAATTTCAACAAACCACAATTGTTTTGGTTATCGGGCATAATTGCAAACCCTAACCTAACCATAACCCTAATTGCAAAAATTGTTTAGTATCAAACAAAGCTCCCAAACAATGTCTGAATTTGCATCTTATCTTTATTCAATATTTTACCCATTTTGAAAGTTTTAAATCAAACTTTTATTGTTATGTCGAATTCTGTGAATTTAAAAACATTTTTGCAAATGTTTCGATTTAAACTTTACTAACTACTGAACAACAACAACAACTGCTACTAATACTACCAAAATTATCCAAATTTATGTTTGCCAATTTATGTAATATTTAGACCTGTCATGCTTTGACTGAGTAGTAAAAATCGTAGTTTGACTTTGATATCTCAGCAAAATAGCCATCTTACATGCAAATGAGTTGAAAATTGGCAGAATGAAATATGTGCTGTACATCATGAAAATTTGTATAGAAATATATTTAGGAACTTTTAAGAAATCATAGTTTTCCTGCTGGGGTTTTTTTTTTCGCAGACACCCTATATATTATATATATATATATAAATATATATATATATATATATATATATATATACACCCTATAACTCCATCTCTCATCTCTCTGTACATCACTCCATCTCTTTCTTTCTTTCTTTCTTTCTTCTTCACTTCTTCTATCTTCTTCTTCTTATTATTATTATTATTATTATTATTATTATTATTATTATTATTATTATTATTATTATTATTATTATTATTCAGACAATTTATATAACGCCGTACGCATGGCGTCTACCAAAGTCAAAGGCGCGGTACATATTTAACATTCATTAGAAGTCGCAAATAAATGTCTTTCAAGTTCTTCGCGAATTGATCGTAGGAGTTCGACGAGGTTACAGTGTCCCGGTAGAGCATTCCACAACCTGTTCTGTTTGTCTTTCTGTCTGTCTCTTTCTCTCTCTCTCTCTCTCTCTTTCTCTTTGTGTCACTCTGTCTGTATCTTTGCATATGTCTCTTCGTAAGGCAATCAGATCGCAGATTAGGTTCAACACGCTTAAGCCTGTCTCTAAATTCTGTTGTCTTCCGCAGATCTGTTTAAGCACACTCTCTGCGTGAATCATTCAAGTATAGAGGCAAATCCTCAAAGCAATTTCAAACAAAGAAATAAATCTTTGAAAGTTGACCTGCAACTGCAGGCGAGCACTTTTGTTTCGAAAGACGCGGCCTAGTTAGGCCCAGAGAGATATTTTTACACCCCCAATTTGAGATCGACACCCCCGCAACACCTCTCCCCAATTTCAGCTATGGGATGACCTGTTTTTGCTTGTCAGACTTTTTTGACAGGAGACCGCAAGGGTCTCTAGAATTCACCGACACCCCCCAAATTGATAATCCTAGAAATAACCCTGGTTAGGCCTACATAGTCATAAAAGATTTTTTAGGACTTGTCCACCATAGACCGTCAACTGGTTGTCCGGTCTGATATCCTGGATTTGTCCTGGATCTTGTACATGTATGCTTTTGATTCGGCGTGCCATCGGTTGACGCCTCTATCATTCTTATCATTATCACCTTACATCTTTACGTTCTGTAGCGCTTACAAATTATTTTGGGTCGGCAGCCAATGGGGGTTTTGATCCCCAAAACCGCGTCCGAAAATAAAAATGTATGAAAACACATTAAAAATTTTTTTGTCGGCAGCCAAGGAGGGTTAACCCCCAAACCCGCCTTGGCTACGCCACTGGATGGGGCCATCACATTTGTGGGTGCCTGGCACTGGCCCTGCTGCTCTGACCCATTCCACACTGAAGGACAAAATTTTGGCATAGAATGAATGCTGTACCTACGACCATAGGATAATGAGAAGTCGCGACTCGGGATCAATGGATGAGTTAATTTCTTGCGAGAGCGTAAACTTTATAACGGATGGCCAGTGCATGCGTTAGCATAGCCACACGAGAGGGTCTATAAGCCTCTAAGGGACCCGTCCACTATTCGGGCTTAGAATAGTTGTAAGAATTGCGCAAAACCGACGAGAAAATGTTATTGGGGTGGAGAAAATGTGATTGTCGATAAGTTGTTTTATGTTTTTTTGCAAAGCTGCTCAAAATCTCAAGGTTTGAATCTAGCATTACCCTAAATTTTTGCGGCGAGGGGAGTTCACGAGGCTCCCCCCACGACCCCACGACGGATCCGATCAAGTTAGTCTATATGAATGATAGTGCCCCCATTCTGAAACTCTGGTTACGCCACCATGTGAGTATATTAGTGCTTGTAATTTCGACTTTTTTCGTATAGTTCGAAACCTTTGACTATTTACGTCGTCGTTACCTCCGCGAAAAACACATGCACAGCCGCCGCGTTAAAGGGTCGACTACACCACTTCCCGCCCTCCCCACCCCCGTGTTCCTTCCGTCAGTCTATCGTCTCTGCGATCGCCAACCATCCATCCATCCGCTCTTTTAACGGTCGACTTCGACCGTAGGATATTGTCGCAAATGGGTCTCCGTCATGCTCCGCCGACCAGCGTCAACTCCGTCAAGGGTCTAATCGTCGACGACGCCGCGATCGCCTCCACTTAACTCGAGTCCCTCTCTTCTCTCTCTCTGTGACCGAAGAGAGAGAGACCGAACCTGAAGATCGGAGTCATCCTCCGAATCACTTGAAAACGTCAGAGGTGGACCGGTCGACTCGAGAGGGTGTCCGTCAACCCGCCGAAGGCCCCTCGGACCCTTTCACCGCCTCCCTCCATCCCTCACCTCTCTTTGCCCGCCACCGTCACAGGCTCATTAGATTGATTAAGACAGGCTTCTCTCGTTGGGGCTTGTGTTATAGTTGATCGATTGAGTACCTGGCTAACTAACTGAACCATAGCAAGTGTGAAGTGATTTTATAGGCGAAAGTATGATAGCCAGCAGGGGCGCCCACAGATGGGGGGGGAGGAAGCAAATGCTTCCTAAAAAAGCTAGGGGAGAAAAATCCCCCCTGAGTTTCGAGATCACGTCAGAGTAGCACAGTGAAGGGGAAAGCTGCTTCCAGCAGTCAGGGTGGGGCGCCCTGATAGCCAGTACCTAATTCTTCGTCTATGCAAAAGTTATAATAGTTTTTAAATAAATGAATGCCTTGAGAAGCCGTTATCATGTTCATAATATTTAGTATCAGAATGAAAATTCACATAACAGCAGTAAGTTCATAAATATAAATAAGTTATTATAATTGTGACTAGTGTCACTAGCAACATGAAAATAAATATAAGATGTATATACCGTATAACTAAAACGAAAAGTAAAGGCCTACATTACATATTTGTAACAAAGAATCTGGAGAGAAAGAAAAAGAAATTAGGAAAGAAAGAGAAAAAATCTCCGTAAAAATCTCCGTGCAATCTCTGTTTCTGTTTTCTATTTGAGAAACCTTTTTCGTATTCAACTGTTGCTTTATCTAAATAGTCAACTCAAGTGGTGGCAAAGTCCAGATTTTAAAATTAGATTATAGTGTTCCGCAGAATAAAAATATAGCCTCTTATCTTCTACTTTTATTTCATAAGTGTTAGCTTCGCTCTTAGTTTAGTCATTAAATAAATAAATAAATAAATAAATATATATATATATTATATATATTGTCATTTGTGTATCGTAGGCATTTGGGGGCATACTGTTGCTGGTCACTTCAGATGGAACCATCCTATTCGTATCTGACAACATCCTTCATCACCTTGGGTTCAATCAGGTTGGAACTGAATCACTCGACATATTTTAATAAAATACGAAAATAAATAACGAAATAGTGATCAAAATGCATTGTGTGACTTTTTTGTGTCATCAGTGTAAGAAAGTGACCATATGTGCATATTAATTAAACAAGCGTTCGATGTATCACCTCAAAGACGTTAAAGTCATCAGATTCTAAATAATTAATCCTGCAAACTCGTCCAACCAAATATTCTACATCTTGCGACAATGGCTCTCATGATCATCATCTTCCTTTTTCGATCTCTCTCTCCTTCTCTTCCCATCTCATTCTCTTCCTCTTTCTCCCCCTCCTCCTCGTTCTCTCTATTTCTCTTCCTCTCTTTCTTCCTCTCTTTCTTCCTCTCTTTCTTCCTCTCTTTCTTCCTCTATCTTTCTCTCTCTTTTCTTCATCTCGCTTCATCTCTCTCTTCCTCTTTTTCTCTCTTTTTCTTCCTTTCTTTTCACCTCTCTCTTCCTCTTCCCATCTTTCTCGTCCCCTCTCTTCATTTCTTTTTCTTTCCATCCATTTCTTTCTCTTGCTCTCCCTCCTTAGTTCTCTTATGCTCTCCTTCTTTTCCTCATCTCTCTCTCCTCTCTCTCTCTCCTCTCCCTCACTCACTCTCTCTCCCTCTCCCTCTTTCTCGTTTCCTCTTCGTCGACACTTACGCTTTTGTGTGGCGTCTGTGACTCGAATGCAAACGTCAGGCATTTGGTCTCCTCGTCTACAACGTCAACGGCCATTTCACCTGCCCTCTCTCTCTCTCACCTGAGCACAGGTCGAAACCAGCCACCGACAGACAAGTGGTGCGTTTACTTACCTCCGCCGACGTCCGTCTAAGCATTAGTAACTGTTTGAAAATCTGTTTAACAAACGCATGTTAATTCTCGTGTTTGCCTGTGGCCTGGGTTTCGCGTCGTGCATATTAAGGATTAGGGCGACGATTAATATCATCTGTTTGTCTTTATTCTTTTCCTTATTCGACTTCAGTTTATTTGCGTTGTGAGTGATCTTGACTACCACCGTGTGTGTGTGTGCTTGTATAGCATGGATACTGAGGATAGCATAATCCGTGTCTAATCGCCAAATTCGACCGCAATTTGCTGCTCTATATATAAACAGCCGTTCAAAACCATCGGTACAGTGAAACTTCGTTAGCGCGTTCTTCAAAGACCTAGACCATGTTGATTGAAAGTTCGTGTTAAACCGTATATGTTATCAGAGTTTTAGTGTAGTTTCCGACAATTCGTTTCCATCTTTCTTTTCTTAAGTATTATTCAATTATTTCAATTTAAACAGTTGATTTCTCTGAACTGAATGTCCCAGGACCACCGTGCATCCTGCTAGTTCTGGCTTCGCCCTTGTTTGAAAGTTCAGGTCTCGTGACTGTATCAGTTTCGCAACAGTCTAAACACGTCGCGTTTCATGAAAAGACATCTTAAGCTTATAAGTTCAACGCGACCCAACGCGTCGTAACTACTAACGTTCTCTGTGAGGGGGGAGGAGGGTGAGACATGTGCCTCCCAAAATTGTATTGTCCAAAAACTTGAGGAGATTTTATTTCTTAATGAAAAATTATTTAAAAGCTAAACATTTAATGTTCGACTCAAGTCAGAACTGCTGCGTTATATAAATATTTATTCTCAGCGACTGAATTTGAAAGACGACTTCCGGTCCGGCACGTGGTTTATTATGGTCGCGGACTTAATTAGATTGGCACACGTGATTTTGTTCCTTTGCACGCAGCAAAATTGCCCAAAAGTTAGTCAACTGGGGAATTGTTGCCCAAGAGAAATTTCACGTGGAAGGGAATGGATAGAAGAAAGAGAGACAGTTTGTGACAGGGGTAAGGACCAGCGTGAAGTAGCACTTTCAGTATAAGTAAGACCTTAAATACTGAAAGACGTTTTTATAATTGTTTCATTAACACTTTTTTAGCCGAGATACATTATATTTTAGGTCTCAATTATATTCGTTGTCAATTGTCAGAAGTAAAATAGTTGTTTCCCACAGAAAATTGAACGAGAAACTCGAACATATTAAATAGAAAACCTGCGTTACATAACTTATGGACGGCGCTTTAACTGGGTCAGAGATCTGTGACGTACCCTTTTTTTTTGGGGTGGGAGGCGCCAAGATTTGTGATAGTTTGTGACAGGAAGAGGAGGAGGAGGTCAAAATGGCCACAAATAGCGAGACGTATTTTATGGACGGCCCATGGTCGACGTGAATTGGAATGTGAAGGTTTGTTTTGCCTTTTAGGTTGATCTCATGTTGAGGTGTATTTATGGAATCGTTCATCCGGACGACCAACAAGAGATGAAGATCATTCTAGAAAATACTCTTAACACAAGCGCCGTCGTCACTGGCAACCAGGTAAGTTTCGAGTAATCGAAAGCACCACACCTGGCTGGTTTTAAAGCATCACACCAGGCTAGCTCAAAAATAGCACACCATGCTGGGTTCTAGATATCGCACTAGGGTGAGATGAAACTATCGCACCACCAGGATGTCTAGAAAAAATAATATCAAGCTGGTTTTAGAATATCACACTACGATGGGAAAATATCACGCCTGAGTGGCTTGAAACCATCGCATACCAAGTCGGTCGGAAAATATCACACCAGGCTGGTTCGAAAATATCATACCATGCTGGGTTCAAACTTCAAAGTTTGTGACAGGAAGAGGAGGAGGAGGTCAAAAATGGCCACAAATAGCGAGATGTATTTTATGGACGGCCCATGGTCGACGTGAATTGGATTCCTAAGATGGAATGAAAATTACACCTGCAGGGTGGCTCCAAATACCATATCAAGCGATGACGTCATGCACTGAGGACGACCCTGTGCTAATGCTAACAATTATGAAATGGTATTTTTTGCCTGCTAGATTTCCGATTTTTTCTTCTCAATGCCGACGAGTTAACACAGTGTCATTGTTACTTCCGCCTAGTGTGACCAGCACTCCTAGTGACGTCACTGCCCGATAAGCGTCATAATGCACTGATATCTGTAAGTTGAAAGTCTTGCCGGAAATGTCGGACTCTTATTTCGAATTTATTTTACAGCAACGACAATGCTGTCTTCAAAATGGCGGCCGTGAGAGTGGCTCCGCCTGTCGGTCGGTCTCCTTCCTGTGTCGAATGAAATGTTTCAACGGAACAACGGCTGGTTATCTGGTGAGTTTGTTTTCTTTAAAATTATAATTAGGCGGTGGCGTAGCCAGGAATTCCGGAAGAGAGGTTTTGGTTTTGACTGTGATCAACTTCGAAAAAATCTTGACAAGCAAAAAAAAGGTCGTCACGTCTTACACCTTTACATTCTCTAGCACTTAGAATTCTACATTTACATTCTACTGTACGTTGCCTCAATTTTGGGTCGGCAGCCAAGGGGGGTTTGACCCCCAAAATCGCGTCCAAAAATAAAGGTGTATAGAACTCGTTAAAAAATTTCGTCGGCATCGGCAGGCAAAGGTGATTTTAACCCCCAAACTCCCCTGGTTACGCCACTGCGCGCAAGACTATTACTTGTACGCAATTGGTTTATTAGTGAAGATCTGATTAATAGGAAGTAAAGTAAGAATAAAGACGAGAGTAGTTATCCAGACAATGTGTAAAACATTCATAATCAATACTCAAAGTTAAGTGGATGTTTGAAACGAAGCAGTGGCACTGCACGTTACCCCAATTTTTGGAGACGGAAGGTTAAATGGATGTTGCGGCGGATTCAAATTCTTGATTTCGGAAACACATTTCGAAACGTTAGAGAAATTAATTTTCTCAGCATACAGCATTTATTTTAGTGCTGACACCACCAAATTATGCCCCAAGCAGCGGCGGCTCCAGAATTTGGCAAGCGGGGGACCGTTAGGGTTGTAACCTCAAAGCATAGGGAGACTATTTTTCATAAATCAGCACATACAGGAAGAATATCACCATCGATGGGAAGCATTGGGGAGGAGGCATTCAATGGGGCACGGCCCCAAGTGCAAATTCCATTTTTAGACAATATTTCCCAATGGTTTCTGACTTCTTGTAGCATCTATATTAGTTTCCTTCGAAAGAGTTTCTTTCAGAGGGAGGAAAAATTTATGCGGTTGGACGGGGGAAATCTGAAACACCTCAATCGAAGCCTACCGCAGCTTACTTCCGGCGTTCATAGCAAGACTCTTAAATCGACTTCACCATACAGTAGAACTCCGTTATGACGGACTCCGTTGTAACCTATACTTGGCTATGAAGTGACACAATGTACGGTCTCGTGTGATGCGCTACCGTATTGGACGGTATTGAATATAACGTACCTAAGAAATAACGTGCTAAATTTTACAGACCCGCTAAGCACGTTATAACGAAGTTCTACTGTACTTAACTTGTCAACAAAAAGAATTCTTAGACATGGGCGTCCGCAGAAATTTTTCCATGGGTGCAATAGGGCCTTCAGGGTCTTGTGACGAAAGAAATGAAAATTTTTTCCAGAGGGGTAGGTTTTATGACGAAACAAACAAGTATAATTTTACCTTTTTATATAACTCCACAATTTTCCAGGGGGTGCAATTGCACCTCCTTGCTTGCACCTCCCATCCGGACGCCCATGTTCTTAGACTATATTACTGTTTTCTTTCGCTTCCGTAGAAGATGCACTGCATGGGCCACATGCGAAGCTTTGCAAACGTTACGCGCTCGCAGCGCACATCCAATCAGGTGCTGTTTGCCCTTTGTCGACCGTTCAACAGCATCCAGGCGGATGAAGAGACGGACGATTCCTGCAGAAACAACGGATTTTGGACGAAGCACGACCTTGACTTCAAGTTCAAGGCCGTCGACGAAAAGTATGGACTTTGTAATTGTTAATGCCTGTAATGTAAAGTAATGTAATCGATCGTTGATTTTTAGCGGTCGTAAGGTCTGAACGCTGAAGAATTGGCTACAGTAGGTAAAGGTAGGTCCGTACTCGAGTCCGAGCCAGGGGCGTAGCCAGGAATTAGATTGGGGGGGGTAGGATAATGCGATTTGGATGGTATAAATCTTTAAAAACTTCGAAAATCTTAAAACACATTAAAATTTTTAAGGTAGTCTGATTTTGGGGGTATATATGCCGATATAACCCCGTCGCTACGCCCCTGTTCCGAGCGTTGGGTTCCGGCGCTTATCTCTGGTCTAGGCAATCGACGATGTAGGTGGTATAAGCCATTAATCTGGGATAGGCTGCCATTACTTTCTCCTGATCCACATTTTACCTAGCAGCTTAACGCTGCTCCTCATTTTACCACCGCCATCTAGCGAGTAAGATCGAGTCTACTTTAGGCTCCTGCGGGTATCGAACCCGCGAACTTCTGCTCTATTGTCCAGTGTTGTTACCACTCTGCTAACTTCCCACTTCTAACTGTACCGAAGCTTTTGAGCATAGCGCTATAGAAATTCAGTTGACATACATATATGCATACTTACTAACTTGTGTTGTTTCTGTCCGTAGAACTAATCAAGTACTCGGTTACTGTCAGGATGAGTTACTCGGTAGATCTTTCTTCTTGCTCGTTCATCCAGAAGATCTTCCGGTCATTACGACCTGCCACAGAACACGTAAGTTTCAACTTCACATATAGGATACTAGATTGGTCTTGTACAGTTATATGGATGCAAAATAAAGCATTGCAGAAGCGTATGAGTATAGTAACTGAATGAGAAATTTATGGCGTCGTATAATGCACATTTTCCTTGTTATTTGTCGACTCAGAGACAAGACGCCAAAGAATAATAATACAGAAACAAACCTCCTAGAACAGTGTTTCCTAAACTGTGGTTCGCAGGGCTCAGTCTAACGGGTCGCGAGGTAGCGCGAAATTAGATCCAAACGTGTCATTTTCTAACCAATGCCACAATGTCACAAGCCTTGTAAGCTGCAAGTGGGCTTAGGTTTCAAGAAATTTGTATGCATGCAATATTTATACACGGCTTAAATTAAAATGATTAGTGTTTTACCCAATTACAGTTGGCAATAAGTTTGCAGGGTTGCACAAAAAGTTTAGGAAACCCTGGCCTAACCCTTTTAAAAATTAATCCTATTTCGCAATAACGCAAGGAAAGCGTATTCCGACCATTTTGCTCTGAAACTCCACTAACAATATGGAATAATTGTAGACAATAACAGTGGCCGACCAGCGGTTAAGCGATTTTTGCACTATTCATGAGATTTTTAAGATGCGTAATAAAGGTATGTTCCTGGCAGAATTCTAAAAGAATAGTTTTCAAGAAATTTCAATATCTATTTCTCTCATTTTGTCTTATTTGACAAAAATATGCATAACTTTGCCTAATGTATATTTGCCCGATTTTCATTCGAATTGAATCAAAGCTCTTGTTTTGGCATTTGTTCAAAGTTCAAAAGAGTCTTTTCAACTACAGCAACGTTCGCCAGATGGCCTAATACAATAAAAATATTACATGGTATGATTTGGGTCGCGGCACGTTACAAAGCCGCTGAAGTGGGTCGCGGTTCCAAAATGTTTGGGAAACTCTGTCCTAGAGGACAAGAGGACAAAGAATGAGATTACACAGCAAGAATATAATGTCAATGAATGGATGGGTGAAATATAGTGGTTCTCACACAGGGCAGATCCTACTGAACCACTCGAAACCCTATAATAATAATAATAATAATAATAATAATAAGGTTAATAATAATAATAATAATAATAATAATAATAATAATAATAATAATAATAATAATAATAATAATCTTTCGCAGAACTTATTGACGATTTCTAGTTTTAGTCAGATGACTAAACAGCGGTTCCAGAATTTTGAAATGGAGACCCCTCTTTTAGCATGTTAACCACAGGTATAAAGATCTCAACCTAAGTTTAGATGGTTTTGATTTAGATTTTAACATGATCAAGACTCCACCAAGCCCACGTCTGGCATCTACTTTTGTCTCACTTCTCACCCCTCGTCCAGTTCATTGCGGAGACTAAAGTCTCATTTTCTATTTCTCTTATCAAGCGACTTTAAAGCCGGGAGGGCTTCTCTGAGTAGTAATATAAGACGCGCTATATAAGTCTTTTATTACAGTACATTAGATCATCAGCGAGCAGCACATTTAAGAGCACAGTCGGTGCAGCACAGACCTGCATTTATGACACAGTGCTCAACCTAGAATCTAGATGTGACCACATGCAGTGGCGGTTCCAGGATTTCTTGGTGGAGGGAGGCGAAATGAATTCATAGGAAGTTGGTGGGGGGGATGAAAAGAGAGGATAAAAATCAATAAAATTTGCCGAAAGAGAACAAGACTGACAAGCAAAAAAGGCAATTTTTCTGAATTTAACTAGACTTTTACCGAAAAATAGTTTGACAAGCAAAAAAAGTCCGGTCCGGGATGCATCCCCACTCATCCCCCCAAGTGGAATCGCCGCTGACCACATGTAGCTAGGACATGATGTCAGAGTTGCATACAATCTCCTCTGTCATCGGGGTATTTATGGAAGTTCGAGGAGGTCGTGGTTTCCGGGGTATGAGAAATCGTCATCGCATTTTACACTGAGATGCACATTTTTATAAGGGAGGGGGAATCTAAGACTTTTTGATGGGGGATTTCTCATCCGACCTGTATACAACACTGCAGCCAGTGTCTGGCAGTTAGATAATCATGCCAGAGCCACGGAATTTCTGACAAAGTTCGTCTTTGTATATGTTCCGTTTCGTCAACTTTGCGTACCTTCGTCTACTCTGGCACATATAGGAGCCTGCTACCCTCGACCGTTATGCTAAGCAGACGACCAGGTGCGACCAACAGGTGGCAGCGCTCGCTCGAATAAAAAAAACCCACCTCGCGTTCACCTTTACCCGAATCCTCGAGCAGATCACCATCATCATCGCCATCACCATCAGCGGACGGAAGATTCTTAATAAATAAATATTTACAGACGGAAAAAACGACGACCATGCAGATCCGCATTATTTAGGGCCGAGCAGCAACGGGGCCCTCGGCGACGTCACGAGTGGCTCAGGTAGAGGCCGCCGAGAGATGTTCCGTCCATCGTCCCCTTCCGACGCACGTAGGCCGGACGCTTAACGAGCTGACGGATATTTGTTTACGGCCCTCTTTCTCCGTCTCTCCGTCCATCGCCGTCAGACCAATCTTAGTCGTCGATCAAATGGAGGATTAGGTCTAATTATGTCAAGGGGCAGACAGACCGCGCCGCCCTCTGTCCCCGCCCCCCCTAAGTGGTCGGCCGAATCGAAGGCAATCGACGATGTTTTAGATTTCGATGGGACTCCACGTCGGCGCTCAAGACTGGCTTCAAAGACGGACTCTTTCCCTCTCTCCCTTCCTCTCTCCCTTCCTCTCTCCCTTCCTCTCTCCCTTCCTCTCTCCCTTCCTCTCTCCCTTCCTCTCTCCCTTCCTCTCTCCCTTCCTCTCTCTCTCTCTCTCCTCTCTCTCTCTCTCTCATCACTCTCTCTCTCTCTCTCTCTCCATCTCTCTCTTTCTCTCTCTCTCTTTCTCTCTCTCTCTCTCTCTTCCACTCTCTCTTCCTCTCTCTCTCTCTTTCTCTCTCTCTCTCTTCCTCTCTCATCCTCTTTCTCTGTATCTCTCTCTTTCTTTGTACGTCTCTCTTTGTATGTCTGTTTCTTTTCTCAAATTTTTCTCTCTGTCTCTGTCTCTCTATCCTATCTCTATTCTCTCTCTCTCTCTCTCTCTCTCTCTCTCTCTCTCTCTCTCTCTCTCTCTCTCAATCGACGATGTTTTGGATCTTTCTGGGATTCCACGTCGGCGCTCAAGACTGGCTTCAAAGACGGACTCTTTCCCTCTCTCCCTTCCTCTCTCCCTTCCTCTCTCCCTTCCTCTCTCCCTTCCTCTCTCCCTTCCTCTCTCCCTTCCTCTCTCCCTTCTCTCTCTCTCTCTCTCCTTCCTCTCTCCCTTCCTCTCTCTCTCTCTCTCTCTTCTCTCTCTCTCTTTCTTTCTTTCTCTCTCTTTCTCTCTCTCTCTCTCTCTCTTCTCTCTCTTTCCTCTCTCTCTCTCTTCCTCTCTCTCTCTCTTCCTCTCTCATCCTCTTTCTCTCTGTATCTCTCTCTTTCTTTGTACTCTCTCTTTGTATGTCTGTTTCTTTTCTCAAATTTTCTCTCTGTCTCTGTCTCTCTATCCTATCTCTATTCTCTCTCTCTCTCTCTTTTCTCTCTCTCCCTTTGTCTCTCTGTCTCTGTCTCTGTTTCGGTATCTCTCTCTCCTCTCTCTTCTCGCTCTGTCTCTCTGTCTGCCCGTCTCTCTCTCTCTGTGTCTGTTCCTCTCTCTCTCTCTCTCTCTCTCTCTCTCTCTCTCTCTCTCTCTCTCTCTCTCTCTCTCTCTCTGCATTGATCTGCATTATTTGGTTCTTCCCAAAAAGGGTCTCTAGGCCCTATGTCTTTACTACTTGTTTGCCCTTTAGCCGCCTACTCCTCATCCCTTACCCGTCGTTGTCATTCTTGTTGGCAGTTCTTCACAGCGACGAAGTCCAGACGACCTATTTCCGCATGGAACGCAAGGACGGAGGCTTCGCATGGCTACACAGTCGCTGCAAAATTGTCGTCAAAAATGCCAAGAAACACTCCATACTCTGTACTCACTGCCCGGTCAGGTAACGGTTTTTTTCTTCATACAGAGTCATTGCGAAGCTCAAATGCAATCATCAATCTCGTGGGTGATCCAAAATCAGTGTTTATTCTGGGCCTTCTCGGAGCGGGGGGAATTCCCCCCCCCCAAAGTTTTAAAATTCCCCAAATTTTTATATGTTGGCTGGGGAATGGAAATTTATCCCCAAAAGTGTGGAGACTCAGACCTTGTCCCTCCAAACATTTCAAAAACCTCCCAATGTCAAGGTGGCTAGAATAAACACTGATCCAAAATGCACCGCAGATAATCGTAATTAATACGCGTGATTTGACCGAAATAAGTGACGGTTAAAAGTGTCTAAATCTCATTGAAATGGCCGAAGTTCAGTGGCGTAACCAGGGTCCTGGAATAGGGGGCACACGGAGATACATTTTCTAGCGGAGAAGTCGCTCTTCTTAAGTCTTCTTTAGTGCTGTAACGATGCTTTCTCACGCTGTGACAACCCCGGCAATTTCTTCCACTCTTCTGTGTTCTGCTGCTCTTAACCCCTTATCTGGAGATCCCGGATATATCTGTCCATTTTACATTGAGTTACAGTTAAATACCCAGTTAAGGGGTTAATGCTCTTGAACTAGGTTTAGATTTAAATCATGACAGTCGTTCTCTGTGACGTCCAACAAACTTTTCCGTGGTCTCTCTCTCTCTCTCTCCCTCTCTGTCTGTCTGTCTCTCTGTCCCTGTGTTCTTCCAGGTAGGCATACATATGGCGATCTTCGTTATTCCATCCGACAGACGTGTCCGGAATATCGTATAGCCGTTTTATCAACGATATCTCTTCCTTGGTTAACCCCTTAACCGTGTATTTAACTGTAACTCAATGTAAAATGGACGGATATATCCGGGATCCCCAGTTAAGGGGTTAAGCGAAGAAGTCTCCAGCCACAAAAACGTAATCTTGGCACATTCACGTAGCATGAATAGGCCATCGATTTCGTTCCAACCATTTCACCTACCCCCCACCAAATTTTCTCAACGGTTTACGCAAATTCCCCAACTGAACCCATCCAGAATAGGGGCGTTCCCCGTGGCTGCGCCAATGCTAATGTTGCCTGATCAAAGATTTAAGAAGATATTTGCTCTAATCTAAGTCTGTTACTGGCCTTTATTCAATTTCCTAGCGGATAACTTAACAGCGCTGTAAGCTTACAGGAAACGATATTGTATAACAATCATAAATAATTATTAATTCAGTGCTTCTATAGAGGTTTGTTAGGCTTATAAATTAGCCGCGAGAATGACAGAGATCATAGCGCAAAATTCCCATGTAAATCGTGCGTTGCATCAAAGCAAAGGACGTGGTGGAGTAGTGGTAGGAGTCTTGATAATGCAACCGGAAGGTAGTGGGTTCGATTCTGACCCTATCTAACCACTGCATTGTGACCTTTGGCATGCTGTTGACCTCTGACTTGTTTCGCATTTACGATTCTTCACTTTAGGAGATAATACGTAACCGTGCGTTAGGCCTAACAACAATGTAATAATAATAATAATAATAATAATAATAATAATAATAATAATAATAAATCCTGATTTACTTTTTTTACTATATGAAGGGAGGAAGATAGTACATACATTCAGCAAGAAGCACTCGCCAGGCGGCGCCACCCGCTGCAGGAACTGACGTCACTGATGTCCGTCTCGGAGCTTCCGGCTGAGAATTCTCCGTCGATTTCCGGTTCCGCTGTTTCGAAATATCAGTTCAACCTTTACGGAGGACTGCGTGACGATCCAAGGACCGGATCACTCCACGATCCGCACGGATTCTGCCCCTCCAGCTGGCATTCTGGAAACGACCGACATTCTCCAGTTTTTCCTAGTCTTCCGTCTTCCTCTTCTTCCTCCAACGGCCAGCAGAACCATCATCACCACCACCACCACCACCTTCCGGTGGCGGTGAATTGTTCGTACGAGCTGGAACCGGGCGTCATGGCAGGATCCTGTGACTCTGCCAGCCAACACTTCCAACTGGACGGTCTTCCGTACTCCGAACTTCTTCGCAGACAACGACCCTACGTCCCCGGATCTTTCGGAGCGTCCGTACCGCTCCGTACCTGTTCCGCCTTCCACTCGGATCAGTCGTCCGACCTGGAATACCTGTCTCCGAACTCACCTGCCATCTACTACAACCACGACTCGAGTTCGGCTTTCTGCAGTCGTCGTCTTCATCACCAGTGTCATCAACAACAACAACAACTGCTGATGACGGCGTCCTCGCACCATCATCATAACAATCATCGTCGTCGTCGTCATAATCATCATCATCATCCCCTTCCAGTAACCCGACTCAGATGTTCTTCAGCAACAACAACTATTTCATCACCTACAACGTCGACAACTACGAACACACCGATGTTTCATACCAGCCGCCCACCTGTCTCGACTCACCCTACCCCAAGCGAGACGTCCTCTTGCCCTCACCAGAGGGCGATACGTTGCAGTACGTCGGAGACTGTCAAGGTTCACAAGAAAACAAATGCTACGGTCGAGAACAGTCCGTGGTTCAATATGGCGACGACCTTTTGCCGCTGGACTGCTGGGCATCGGGTCATTCGGAAGGCGTTGGGGCCTCCTGTCAATACGCACGCATGTAAGACAATGTGACCAACAACAATCAACAACAACAACAACAACAATAATAACAATAATAATAAAAAACACTAAAAGTTTGAATTCTGATACAGTAGAATCGAGTACTGAATGTATCGAGGTATGCTAACAAGATATAGACTACAAGGAAGCCAAAGAGAAGTAGTTTCAGATTGCCCGTAGCAGGCCTGAGAGATGTAGTCATATGCATTTATCGTACGAATGAAGTCAGCGGTGTCATTCCTGACTAGTTTAGTGACACCCAGTGTTTTATCCAAACTCCAGGCCTTGGGGGGGAGGGGGTTGACTTTACTGGAGAGGAAGAGACAGCTTAATGCAAACATTTGTGTCAGTGCTGGAATTTTGGGGAGATTTTTGTGGGGCTTTTTTTTTTGGAGGGGGGGATCTCTCCCAAACAGGCCTGGATAAAACACTGGTGACACTAAAATCTTGTCTGACTTAATTATTATTCCGATTCACAATCATTTATTTTCGCTTAAGTCTATAGTCGTCAAAATATCTGCCTAAACCGACGTTAATCTGGTTTTCTGTGGACGAAATTCTCAAGTCTAGTCGGCATCTAAGTCAGTTTTAAAAGTCAGATCCTGCTACATTAAAAGTCTTGTATGGCGTGTTTCGCTGATCAAGAGAAAATCGTCTGATTTCAATTGTTGAATTATATTATTTTACAGAAGATCAGTCGAATCATCGAAAATTCCATTCGTAAATAAAAAGCTTCAAAGAAGAATTATTATTTAACGCTGATAATTAATAAATAATTAATAAATAATTAATTAATAATTAATTCTTGCCAGAATTTTACGAAAAATGTTCTGACTGTGACGATACGTGAATTTGTGAACAATTCACATCACCCCACAATTTTAGAGGGTTCACTAGACTTTACCTACCCCGTCATAAATTTAGAATATGTCCCTCTTCCACTTTCCAGAAATTGACGCATATTAAAGGCAAAACTATTCACTTGTATCTACAGTCGCAGTGAACTAACTACAGTTTAATAAAACTTCGTTATAACGTACCTAGAGGGTCTGTAAAACTTAGTACGTTATATCCGAGGTACGCTATATCCAATACCATCCAATACGGTAGCGTATCACAAGGAACCGTACATTGTGGTACTTTTAAACCGAGTATACGTTAACCGAGTCCGTTTTAACGAAGTTCTACTGTACGTGTATGCTCTAAGTCAGACATGACCCAATGTCTTTATGGTTTGCTTAATAAACAGTCTTCAGGATTTTGACAGAAAATTTTAACGTGGTTTATCGATAGATGGCGCCTCTAAGACAAAAAACACTATCGATAGTTGAGTATCCAACTCAAGCAATGCATTTATAGCCTAGGCGTAGACTTCTTTTAGATCTCTAGGCTCGAACCCCCCGCTTTTTAAGAGGCAGACTAGGAAAGGGGATGGTATGGGGGTTGACCGTCACCTTTTCATCAAAGTTTAGGTCAATCAATGAACTGAAGATGTTTCGATAGCATCAGATTTTAGACGACGTCTTTGCTAAATGCAATTATTGCGAATTAAATTTTAAGCTGAGCAGCTGATCTAGCTGTGTTTGGTTTAAATAACTAAAAAGTCATTCATAGCATTCTCACTTCTCACGGCTTGACCTGACTAATTCGGATTAGATTTGGTGCGCCCCCCTAGGCATTATGGCAGTGGCGCCATAGAAGTTTATTGATTGATTGATTGATTGAACGTCTTTTACATAACGCTGTAAGGTAAAATGCTACGAATACTGAAAAGTGCAGGCATTGCATATTTTTGATAATATAAATCTTCTTACTTCGCATGATTTAAAGTGGCTTAGGAGGCATTACTGCCTGTGTGAAAGCCACTAGGGACACTAACGGGGGCTTGAACCCGATCCGTCAGCCTGACGCTCCAGCACGTAACCCACTCTGCCATGCATCTTCTTACAATGATTTGCATCAAAACCGATCTATTTATCGATTGGTGCGAATTCCTGCAATCGATTGAAACGTATCTTTGGCCCGGCAAAGTCCAGTTCTCGAGTACTCGGTAACTGGAACTTCTTGGAACTCGTCGAGCGAATCACCGAGTCGGATTAAGTGCAGAGAGGTCGCCGCTAGCGCTATCCGAGCGCTCGCTCAGCGCATCGGCTAATCAGCGCATACATGCAGCGATCGCCCGCTTAACAGACAGCGCCGAGGCGAGTCCTTCCTGTAGTTCACGGCGTCTATAGTTAGGAAGTCACTGACGCACACTGAAGCTACAGTTTCGACTCGATTTCAAAGTGTCGGATCGACGTACCAATGTGTTAGATTCTTATTAATGCAAGACGTGGGTAAACCTTTTTCCCAGTCACCTCCAGCGTCTGCGCGGTGGGATTAGCGGAGCAAGGATGTTTCCCCTTCGCACGGGGAATGCGGAAGCGTTTCTGCACAGGAAGTCCCTTCTCTAAACCGGAAGTGGTTCTCTGGAAAGTGATTATCCTGTTCTTCCCTATACCATCATCCGGGCCATACATTTTCGAGGAGTCAGGTGTTGGCCCAATGGGAATATATATATATATATATATATATATATATATATATATATATATATATATATATGTGGTGCAAAAAAAACCGGACTAGTCACATTTAGGTTTGCATTTAATATAGTCCGGTTTTTGCGCCTTCTCTCTCTCTCTCTCTCTCTCTATATATATATATATATATATATATATATATATATATATGTCGAGGCGAGGTTTGTTTCGTCGCCATGGTGATGGCTCCCTAGCACCAGCGAAGTCGGTTTTCCCGAGAGCTAACTAAACCTCAACCGTCTCCTCTTTCCTCGACTTTTACCGAGTAATCGTAATCGCATGCTGAGTAATCACACACACACACACACACACACACACACACACACACACACAACACACACATCCTTTGTATCGACACAGCGACTTTGGTTCGCACAATGACGTACTCGTTCCATGCTCTATCGCTCAACGTACGCCCGAGGTCCTGACGTCGTTCGACCCAAAACGAGGCGTCAAAACTAGTTCGAGGCTCCGACTGGAGTGCTGCAACTGTTCATACGGTAAGAGTTCCACTTGAGTAGCGACCCTCCTTCAGCTCTGACTTCAGCGTTTAGGCCTTGGAAATCAGCTGAGAAAAAGGTAACTTCGAATGCTCGGTTTTTTCGCCTAATTAATCGCTTGTCTTGCTTACACGTTTTCATAAGATATTCCTAAATCCACACCCGTTTATTCTCCCTTACATTTTAATATCTATAATAAAAATCCTTATCTGTATGTCTCTCTGTCTGTTACCTGCGTTCTGATTGGTTTTTGGTAGACGGTTTAGACCGTTTATTAATCGCGATGCGTTGGTGGACGAGCGTTGACTATTGGTAGACGGTTTTTTAGTCACGTCGCGATGCGTTGGTGGACGATGTTCGAAGACGACGTTGCTGTTGGTAACAAAGAACCGGTTTATCAGAGGGCTGGGCGTGCGATTGCTATTGGTAACAATTGTTCGCAGCCTGAGGTATTTTAACGTACACAAAAAAATACGTGTACAGGGTCACAAATGGTCACAGTTGCGTGATTTTAACGTACATCTCCTAATTATTACGTGGCGCAGAGCTTGGCTAGGTGGCGATCATTGAAATGTTGTTCACTTCAATGATTGGGTATTAGGTATAGGTATTGGATTAGTATTATCATGCACTGCGAGCGAAGCGAATTTGAGCATCTTTCTAGTTAATATACTATAATTTGGATTTTTCGTTCTAAGTAAAAATATTTCGGATTATTTATTGGTATTCTGAAATTTGACATTCGCAAAAAATGTCATATAAGTTTAGACGACACAGAATAGGTAAAAAAATGATCTACTTAAAAATAACTTATTCTCTAGAATATGTTAACGTAACTCGTTTGGTTGATTGAGGATAGATACTATGTTATACTATAGGTTTCTTATTGATAAATGATACTTGATTTATAATTGCTCCAAAAGTTTAGCACTTGAATATGTAAAAAAAATACAAGGCTATTGTTCTACAGCTTCATTGAATGTCCTAACAGTTGAGCTTCGATAATTGAATAGAGGTACCCGTCACTTATAATGTACGCGAACTTGGTCAGACCCAGGGTTTAATCTAGGCCGTTTGCGGGGAAAATTGCCCTTTTACCTCGAAAATTTCAAATTCCCCGGAAATTTTGGCATACTACATCAATTAACAGCATCCCCTAGCTGATTTCCCCCCGCTTTGTCAGTTTCCCCCCGAGTCTAGATTCAATACTGGTCAGACCCACTATAGGATCTGGGGAGCGTCGTGAGTTTTTCCAGCGGTGTCTAGCAAAAATTAGTGATATCAGATTAAAAAACCAGTTTCGGAGCAACTGTGAAGATCCTCCATGACAATTTGGCTGTCCGCGGGCAAAATGTCACGGACAAAATGTCATTAATTAATTAATTAATTCATTCATTCATTTACAATTCATCCGTTCATCCATTCATCCATTCATTCTTTCATTCTTTCATTCTTTCATCCTTTCACAAAATGTCCATCCATCCATCCATCCATCCATCCATCCATCCATCCATCCATCCATCCATTCATTCATTCATTCATTCATTCATTCATTCATTCATTCATTCATTCATTCATTCATTCATTCATTCATTCATTCATTCATTCATTCATTCATTCATTCATTCATTCATCCATTCATGCACTCATCCTTTCATCCACTCATCCATTCATTCTTTCTTTCATTCTATAGTTATGATTCTGTTTTGAGATTGTAATGTGTTCACGTAGTCTTTATGGATTAATTACCACAGTAATCTTAACTTTAATAATAATAATAATAATAATAATTCATTCATTCATTCATTCATCCATTCATTCATTCATAAAAGACATCATATATTATACATATTCATAAAGGGGCGTGACGGAGTAGTAGGATTCTTGATTACAAGTATTCGCAACCGGAGGGTAGCGGGTTCGAATCTGACCCTAGCCACCGCGTAGCGACACTGGGGGGCAAGTTGTTCACCTCTGCACAGGCCTACTGTACTTTTCTTCACTCGGCGAATGACTGAATGTGCAGCGCTAACAACCGTGTGATTATATATCTTAATAAGAGACGCAGAAGATAGATGGCGCCGAAAAAGAAGACTCGAAACAAGAACTCGAGAGCAGTCGGTCTTGGAAGAAGCCCCGAGCGCGTCCCGTTGACGAACCGCAAAGGCAGCAAAGGCGGCGGCGGCGGCGTCACCTCGAGGGCCCTTCTGCAGTCCGACGGCAGCGTCGACGACGACGACGACGGCGGAGGCGGCGGCCGAGGACCAGGAGGCGGCGACATATCGCCCCATCGAAGGCTTCTCCGGTGCCAGACGAAGGTCTTCCTACGCGAATTCTACGGGTCAGTTTGTGCTTTCTCAGTGGCCGCCCCTCCCTCCCCAAACTCTAGAACTCATTGCCTCAGCATGCCTTCTTCGTTGTATTCTGCATGCCCTTAGGCAGGTTTTGTATTCCAATTTCGCCATTCATTCCTGTTCATAGCTTTCTTCTTTAGGTCTTTATAGTCATTTTCTATCATCCGGTCAAGTATCATCTCTCGTGGTCTTCTTTTGGTCTTTGTCCCCTTTATAGTTGTCCTATTATTTCCTTTAGGAGTGAGTCTCCTCTCATTATATGTCCCATCGAGGTACTCTTTTGTCTTTTTCTTATTGTGTTGATCATCTCTTTCTTTTCCTCCACCTGTTTCAGCACTTCCTCGTTTGTCTTATGTTCTGTCCATCTGATCTTCTCCATTTTCTCCAGATCCACACTTCAAAGGCCTCTAGTCTTGTTATTTCCTCTTTTCTTAGAGTCCATGTTTCCTATCCATAAACTGTCACGCTCCTCAGCATGTGCGCATTGCAAATTCATTAACTCCATCTTTTTGACCTGGCTTATCCACCACAGATAGATTAGTCAGTAGTAACACATGTCATAGAACCTGCAAAACTGGAGTTAATACCGAGCAGTGTTAACAGGGATATAAGTGATACTATGGTCCAATTCAGGAGCTAGGTACTGCTACCTCAACAGCAACTACTACTACCACTGCAATCGCAACAACAACAACAACAACAACTACTAGTACTACTGCTACTGCTACTACTGCTGCTACTGCTGCTGCTGCTGCTGCTGCTGCTGCTGCTGCTGCTGCTGCTGCTGCTGCTGCAACGACTGCTACTACTACTACTGCTGCTGCTGCTGCTGCTGCTACTACTACTGTGCACTGACTACTGCTACTGCTGCTGCTGCTGCTGCTACTGCTGCTGCTGCTACTACTGCTACTGCTACTACTGCTGCTGCTACTACTACTACTACTACTACTACTACTACTGCTACTACTACTACTACTACTACTACTACTACCCTTAGAAGTTTTAAAGCTAAGTTGTCTCAGGATAGCAGATACCATTTTCCAGCAATAGCAAAGTGCGCAGAGGAAGAAAGATGCGAAAACCTGTGAATAACGATTCTCAGGATTATCGTGAAGAGAATTATTGTTCTTATGTAAAAGTCAACGTTGTTCCTGAATATTATTGAATAATTACTTTCTTTTTTAAAGCGCGTAAGAATAAGCCGCTATACTGCGGTGCTACTTTCGAAAACGCCATAGAAATTCACGAGATTTTACTTACATATTTACTTCTAGATTTGAAAGGCAGGTTGAATAGGGATTTCTGCTTATTATCCAAGAGAAACTTTCAAAGAATTTCAAGAATTTCAATCTGATACTGCACGTGAGACATTTTGACAAATGTTGTGTCGGACATTTACTCAGTCTTACTGTCCGTGCGTTTGATTGCATGGAAAGACGAATGGTCTTCCGTACCTCAAGCCATTTGTGATTACATCGATAGTGAAGTGATTGATGGACTTTTATATGCGTTATAATGTTCATGAAGGTTATTTAGCTCATCAAGATATATATATATATATATATATATATATATATATATATATATATATATATATATATATATATATATATAGGCCTAGGCATACATATTATTGTTATCATATTGTCCGTATGTTCATACACACACGCTTGCTCATATTCAGTATGTACATGCATATTTAGTCATATACATTTTTGCAGGCATATATTTATATGAATTAATCATTGCTATCAAGACAATTTCATAGCGCCGTGAGAATGACAAAGACCAAAATCAAGGGCAGTTTAACAAACTTCAATAGAGTGAAATATTATATATATATATTTATATAAATTTTATAATTATATATATATATATATATATATATATATATATATATATAATAGCATACATATATAATATTAAAATATGTGGTTTAGATTGGGCGATTGAGATGCTAAGAATGTGTTTTGAGGCAAGTAATAAGATTTAGTGCTTGTGACGAAAATTAAGTATTATGACATCTGGACGCGCTGTCGTGAAGAGAGAGAGAGAGAGAGAGAGAGAGAGAGAGAGAGAGAGAGAGAGAGAGATGTCTGTGCCTTAAAGGCACCAAAAGTCTATAATCACGCCCTGAAGAATATCCCGCAACTGAGTAATGACGTCTCTTTCTAGTTCTTTTCATAGCTCTGCGTCTGATTCTGAGCGGAGTTTGTTTGGCGATCTGAGTATATATATTGACCGCTAGAAAGGTAGACCATGCGATATGCACTACATGCAGAAGAGTGAAATATTAGATTATCATTAATTATTGAAGTCGTGGGTCTTCTACTGTTAGTAGGCCTCGTGCTACATTTTCCACCTTCGCGACAAATACTACCACCGTTGCTATTGGAATAGCGATTCCTGCAAACTACTAATGGGCCAAATATTTCAAATATTTGCCTATATATATACATACTTACATAATTTGACAATTATGTCAATAAGGCGTAGTCTGTCACGGGTTATTTTTTCTTTGCAGGATTAATATAGTCGGCCTTCGGTGTTTTTAGAAAATGCCTCCCATAGAGTCATTCTGAGCACCGACTTCGCGAAAGACAACGATAAAACAAAAAACAAAAAATAAAAAGTAAAATAGACATCATCTAATGTGATCAATTTTCTGGGTCATATTGCTGTTCTGAATAAATTGCTCCTATGTTTGTTTATGAGCGCCTAAGAATAAGCAGCTACTGTTGTGATGCTTTCCAAGGCGCTATAAAAATCCACGAGATTTTACTTTACTTTACTTTACTATCAGTCGAGCAGTAAAGAAGTTGTTTTACGTGGAAAGATAAGTTTTGCTTGCGTTCGCTAGGTGTCAGCACTGTTTGAATACCACTTAGGCTAAGCGTCGTTTCTTGGCAAACTAACAGACTGGAAGTTAGAACTCTGCCGACCACAAAATCTAATATGTTCAGTTTATTTTCTCCGTCGGCGGTGACCTCCACTGGCGTAAAAAGGCGGATGAAAAAACTGCCCAAACCCCTCCTATGCCTTCCCCATTCACCTTGTCTATAGCTATTTCAAGAAACATTAAGCGCTTAAGAATAAGCAGCTACTGCTGTACTGCTTTCCGGGGCGCTGCATAAGTTTACGAGATTTTACTTACTTACTTACTTAGTGCAGCCTGTCAAAAATTGGAGGGTTGGGAAGTGAGCGGTCGAGCCCAGAGGCCTATAGGCCTAGAAGTTTACGTCTATGGCGATCTCTTTTGCTCAGTGGCAACTCGTTTAGTTTCTTTGCCTTTTGAGAGATTTTGATAAAGGTGCGAATGATATCTTGTAGCAAGTGGAAGATGACATTGGTTTCCAGTTATTATTATTATTATTATTATTATTATTATTATTATTATTATTATACTATTAAAATTATTATTATTATTATTATTATTATTATTATTATTATTATTATTATTATCATCAAGATCATCATCATTCATCATCATCATCATCATCATCATCATCATAATATTATTATTATTATTATTATTATTAGATATTATTATTTCATTATATTTAGTATATTTATTATTATTATTATTACTATTATTATTATTGAAGAGAAACGCCTTTTCATTATATTATTATTAGATATTATTGTTATCATCATCATCATCATCATCATCATCATCATCATTTGAGGAATTTAGAAAGTCTTTAAAGAACAGAACAGTAGCATGCATCGGAAGAAAACTGGAGCAACGTAGGGCAGTTTTAGAAAGTAATCATGGCATGAAATGGAATTTAATTAAACAAGGCGACGTAGAATAAAACACCGACATATAGAATAGATACACATGTGCATTCAATATGAGAGATCGATAATTAATAATCGAAGGCCTACAAAAGAGTATCGTTCTTCCATAATTGATATTTTCTCGAGGGACTGCCTGGGTCTTATTGTTAAGTAACCAATTCAATCGAATTAAGAGAGCGCAGAGAAAGTCCAATAATAATTGAGACGCTGCCCAACGATGTCGATATAATCGCCGCCTGAATTTATTTGATTATAATAACCATTTTAACAACAAACGGAAAATTTAACGAACGAATAAAAATTCACGTCGTTTTAAGTTAATATCGTTCCTCGTAATGAAAAGCTGAAAAATAGAAAAAGGTTTCTCTCCAACATCTTCCTGTAGTGCAGCGGTTTTAAATTTTTTAGAATTTCTTGTGTGGTGGTTCTTTAGAAATTGTTGTGGTGACTCGCTGACCTTATAAAATTTGAATTTTAAATTAATTGTAATTAAAATACACAGGTTCCTTGTTTTGTCAATTAATTATTTAATCAGAACATTGCAAATCTTAGTCATCAAATTTAAATTCAAATGGAATCAGCATTCTTAGAGCCATCATCAGTGTGTTTTGTGTTCTTAGGTGTTGATGAGGTATCTTGAGAAAGTAATCCCTTTACGGTCCTCATGAAACCGCTTGGCGGTCCACTATGCGACCGCGGACCCCAGTCTGAGAAACGCTGGTCTAAAAGTTGTAATCTGTCGAACGAAGAGAAATTTCTGACCCGACCCAATCCAACGTCTCAACCCAATCCAACACACGCCAATGTCTGGTAGCGACCTTGGACAAGCTGTTCATCCATAATCATCTGTGGGGAAGGCAACGGGATACCACTCATCCATGGAAGGATTGTATGACTCATCTCCTCCAAAGGTGGCTCAAAAGCCAATTTTATCTGCCCTGGGGCAGAGAACCATACACCCACCGCCGCCACCAACCGTCCAAATGACATACGGCATTTTGCGTAATATTTATTAACCCCTTAACTGGGTGCCCCGAGTGACGCTCGTCCATTTGACATTGAGTTACAACTAGTTGCCCAGTTAAGGGGTTAAGATAACTTTGCACGGGAAAATAATCAGAATATCTCCGCAGTATAGAATTATGCATAATTCGCAGATAGTTAACAGTTAGTTCTTTCGCGGTCCCGAGCGGTCGTTTGAGGAACGACCTTGTTTCCATTTCTCAGATATAACAACAACAATAACACCGGTGTTATGGTGGCCAGGCGCTCTTTATGGCCACCTCGCGTATGCAGCCTCTCCCGGCGGGCGGGCGGGCGGGCAGCGGCATTTCCAAACGGTTCTGCAATGGAGATTGGGGCGGAATGGGGGCGCGAGCGGGGACGTAGGTGGACGCCGGGGCAAACACGGTCTCCGGCGGCCAACGCCGACGTCTCGGAGCAGAAAGGGCACTCGAAGGGGAAGCGGTCGGAGGCTACCGGTGACGTAGTCGAAGGACACTTTGTAGGATTTTCGTCATAAGAGACAACACTCGTCAATAGTTACAACGCGCATCTCCAAACACGCGAGAGCCATAACAATATTCCATATATACATATACATATATATATATATATATATATATATATATATATTCCACATACATTCCATGTATACATATATACGAGTCATATATATATATATATATATATATATATATATATATATATATATATATATATATATATATACAGTATATACAGTGGAACTTCGTTATAACGTATCCTCGGTTATAACGTATACCGCAATGTACGGTCCCGTGTGATGCTAGCGACTTTTACACAGGCAGTGATGTCTCCTAACCAGGGTTATTTCTAGGATTGTGAATTTGGGGGGTGTCGGAAAAATCTGGGGGTGTCGGAATTTGGAAGTCTCTGCCGAAAAAGGCTGACAAGCAAAAAAGGTCATCCGAGAATAAAAGTTGTGGGTGTACTTCTCCATTTGGGGAGCGGTGTTCAGGGCTAATTAGTATGCATTTTGTGTGCATACCATTGTCACATCACCAAATTTCTTGGGAGTGTCGACCACAAATTGGGGGTGTTGAGGGGGTGTTAGGGGGCGTGAGAAAATATCCCTGCTCTTAACTTCCTAAGCAACTTCTTTAAGACACGCTATAATAGCATATCAGATGCGCTATCGTATTGGATGGCATTGCATATTATATAACGTACTTTGGATATAACGTACTCAATTTTGCAGACCAAACAAATACGTTATAAAGAAGTTCTACTCTATATGCATGTCATATTTTATATATACAGTATATATATACAGTATATATATATATGCATGTATGTATCTAAGTGCATAAGCAGACCCTTTCAGAGAGAGGTAAGAGGAGGCTCGACCCATTTACAAATTTCAGGTCCCCCAGAAGTCCCCCTAACTCTTAAAGTGAACCTAGATTCTAGAGGTTTAAGAGAATGTTTTTAAAAATATAATCAAAATGACTCACGGATAAGTAAAAATCAGATAAGTATTAGAAAGTAATTATTAGAAATTTAATATTAACGTGCTATAAAGTATTAAAGAAAATTAATTTTAATCGATATAGTAGGCGAATCAAGGCGATTGTTGATTACGTTTGAATTTTAAATGTAATGACTAAGATTTGAAATTTTCTGATTAGATGATTGATTGACAAAACAAGTAGCCTATGTGCTAACTAATAATTGCAATTGAAGATGACAGAGTGGGTTACGTGCTGGAGCGTCAGGCTGACGGAGCGGGTTCAAGCCCCGTTAGTGCCCCCAGTGGCTTTCACACAGGCAGTAATGCCTTCTGAGCCACTTTAAACCATGCTAAGTAAGTTTAATTACTTTAAAATTCAAATTTTATAAGGTCCGCGAGTCATCACAAAAATTCCTAAGGTGCCACCACGCAAGAAATCCTAAACAGTTTGAAAACCGCTGATTTAAAAAGAGGAAAGGGGCATATTAAAGAAAAAGTTTGCAGTCCCACTTTTGAAAAACATGGGCTATTCAGCTTCTAAAAGTCTGCAAGATTCTACGATACTTAACTTATTTATTCAATTTATGTAAAGTGCTGTTGCCTTTGGCATCAAGCTATGTTATAGCGCTATAGAATTGTCGAAATAATAATAATAATAATAATAATAATAATAATAATAATAATAATAATAATAATAATAATAATAATAATAATACTTAACTGCCTTTCGATCTACTTACTGTTTTTTGAGTTATTTGGTCAATAACTGTTGTTTTACATTTTCTCCTCTGTTTTCATCGGTCCATTTGGCGTTGCTCGACCGGTTCACGTCAGCACACCGAAGTTGAGCAACGTCGAACGCGGTTAGTACCAGGATGGGTGACCATCCGTGGATCTAGTCCAGAGATGGACATGGGTCCATTTTTTAGAACCCAACCCAACCCGACCCATCAAATCTCCAACCCAACCCAACCCAACCCATGCCGGCAATTGCAAGTATTCACCCAACCCAACCCAACCAAGCTTCAAGTAAACATATTCAGCAAATTTATTGCTAAGCAACAATTTGTCAATTACTGCATACAAATCATTTTAAAAAAATTACCTCTCATATGTCGCTGTAGGGCCTATGTTTTCCGCCATTATAATTATCATTGGCGTGCAAAGGAAGGTAGATGTCCGAGTTATAATTTGTACTTATACTCTCTAAAATTCAGCTTCAAATGTTGAAAGACTAACGAATAAGGAACCCTAGAGCCATTATAGCATTTGCTTAGCAAGTTCGCACGCACTCCCACGCAGTAGCTCATAAACGTTATTAGAGTCAATAAGGGGATTAAGATGGCACCACGACTAGATTCTAGTCGTGGTGCCGGCGGCCAGCCAAGCCGTTCATCGCTTAATTGATAGAAGCGTTAAGCTGCGAAGGTAAAACGCGGGTCTAGAGAAAGCAATGGCAACCTACTCTAGATTAATGGCGTTAGCCACCTGCGTCGCTGCTTGTCTAGTAACCGGAGATCAGCGCCGGACCCTACGCTCGTTCGAGTACGGGACTACCTTTATACCTTTACCTCTATTTTCTAGTTAGAAGTGGGTTCTATTTATCCAAACCGGCGCTCGGAAAACTTGTATGATATAGAAGGGCTACATTAATTCTCGCGTTAAAGAGTTTGTAACGCCTAAACAGTAATTTCTATCCTAGGCACCTACAATGGTGTGCAACAGTTCTGAATCACCTATTCCTTTTGCTACCATCTTTAAAACTATCCTTGCAATTATTTTGACTTTCTACGCCGATTTCAGAAAAAGAAGAAATTGAATTGAAGGAAGGAAGGAAGGAAGTAGGTAAAAAGAAAAGAAATGGAAATTGATCAGAAGAAAAGAAATTTAAAAAGATAATGCGGCTCCAGACTTTTCCACACCAGTGTATAAACTAAGTGCATTTGTTAGCCAGCCATGACATAAACGACGTAAATCTGTACAACAGCTAATCGAATATTTGGGAGATTTCTGATTTCACGCATCACTGATCATTTTGGAAGACCGGGGTCGTGCGCCTCTATAAATGTCTACCCCCAGTAGCTCCCTATTGGGACCCTATACTTACTACTACATACCTATCAACAATGGTTAGCCCCATGCTTGGAAGGTACCACCCCCCCCCCACTTGCCAAATCCTGGAGCCGTCTCTGACTTGACTGTGACATCGGTGTACACATGACGTTACGAGTTACGACTGCTCGTTTGCGCCACTGTCGTCTGCGCGCTCTTCGTTCTCTGCCGCCGAATAATGAACGTCTGCCAATCGCCAACCTCTCTCTCTCTCTCTCTCTCTCTCTCTCTCTCTGTCTGACGGTCAGGTTAGGTTAGGTTCGTTCTCACGACGCGAAACACGAACCGAACCGAGCAGCTTAACTGGATAACGGACGAGAAAGAGAAACACCACGGATAGACATAATATTATGCTTTTTCGCCTTCGAATGACTGCGATCCTATTTCCATAGACGCCTATTTGCCGCGACGTTAGCGCCATACTAAATAAGAATAAGTCAGTCAGTCGGTCGGTCGGTCGGTCGGTCGGTCAGTCGGTCAGTAGCCACGATGGGTCGCGTTGGGGAAGTTTGGTGCGCTTCCGGAAAAGTGGCACCAAATCTACAATCTCCGTCAGATGAATACCGGTAAGAATGACGTAACCTAATCAACATCATCATCATCATCATCGTCGTCATCATCATCATCGTTATCATCATCATCATCGTTATCATCATCATCATCATCATCATCATCATCATCGTCGTCGTCATCATCGTCGTCATCATCATCATCATCATCATCATCATCATCGTCGTCGTTGTCGTCATCGTCCATAACATCAACATCAACACGAATTCACGTCATTAGACATGAAATCAGCAGTTCAACAAGTAGAAGTCTAAAGGCGTGTTCAAAAATTGTTTCAAATATTTGTTATTTTATTTCTATCGTATGTAAACAAATTTATCTTCATATATGTAAGTTCCGATTTTCATATAGATCCTATGTCGTTCTTGGACACGCCTTAAATAAAGCAACTCTGCATAAACATACAGTTTTTTCTTGTCTTTAGTCGCATTCACGCGGGCCGGATAAAAAGCTTCCGCGGGCCGTATTCGGCCCGCGGGCCGTATGTGTCTGACACCCATGCGGTATAAAGTTCAAGCAAGCATTCTCTCTCGAAGTGGACAAAATGTCAGTAATATGTGCGTCGAATGATACGAGATAAGTGGCGCTACTGCCCTGCTTTCTGCAGCTTTCTTATTAGCGTTATTATTATTATTATTATTATTATTATTATTATTATTATTATTATTATTATTATTATTATTATTATTATTATTATTATTATTATCATCATCATCATCATCATCATATTCACAACTTTCACAGACAAAAAGAAATCAAAACTCGAAAACGAATTGATTTACAACGCAGCGGGGTTTTTTCTTGGCTCATCCGCCTTACGCCACTCGGTGCGGTTTGCACCGTCGCCAGGCGGAAAAAGCTTTACATGGCAATGCTTTTAATGGATGAACGCGATTTTCCAATGCGATTTCCCCCCTCTGAGTGCCTTCAAGTCCAATCATTAATTACAAGAGGCGCTCGTTTGAGTCTATACCGATCGTCGGAATTCGCTGTTTACCCGTCTTCCCGCCATCGGGCGAGCGACGCAGTCTTCCGGGGCAGAACATAGAAACTGGATCCCGAAAAGAACAAACAACGGATCCTGGATATGATTCCTAAAGCTGTCTGGTTCCCACTGAGGAGGGACATTGATTTTTCAATGTTTTCTTTCGGAGGTCGCGGATCAGAAACTTAGACACATCAAATGGCAAATATTTGCCCAAGAGAAAACACTTGAATTCTTGAAAACCGTCCCTCTCTCTCTCTCTCCCCTCCTCCCTGCTTCTTTCCCTCCCTGCCTCCTCCCTCCCCTGCCTCCCTCCCTCCCTCTCTCTCTCTCTCTCTCTCTCTCTCTCCCTGCCAATTGGTCATCAGATCAGGTGCGCTATGACTCAAATTGTCTTGTGTTTTGACCAATCTGTTGTTACCACCGGAGACTTTGGAAAAACAGGGGCAGCCCAATGTCTTCGAGATCCTACTGGATTTCCGAAACCAGTTGAATCGTCAAACTTGTGAATTTTGCGAGACCGACCGGTACCAGGCAGAATAGGGGGATGAGGTGGGGGGATGCGCCCTCGTGTTCTCCTTGGCAACGCCAATGATTGTGTTAGCCACTGTATCTGAAATGGAATTTACGTGTACGAGCGAAGCTTACAAGTTTTTTTCTCTCTTTCCGTCGACGCTACTGCGACTTTCTCTCAACGAACATACACCTCGACTTCAAAAATCGTTCACGCCATAAGCAATGATTCCAAGAATTCCTAGAAGCGTCTTCGTTGATGCTCTCGGTCTTATTCTACGCAGTACAGCAATGCTGAATGCTGGGTAGCGAGAGTGGTCGGGCAAAGCCTTTTTCGTAACCACGCACCTTAATTAATTTGTTCACGGATTGCTGTTAAAGCGAGTAATAAGAATTTATTGCCGCTCAGCTAAAGCAAGTTAGTCAAATAAATTAACGACAGCATAAAAACTTCCTCCTTACTATGTACTATGCATAGAGTGAACCAGTGGAGGGGAAACAAAGGAAGCGTTGACCATGAATTGCCCCCGTCTACCCTACAAGAACCACAATAATTAACCACACGACTTCATATCTAATATGATGGCTTCAATCCAATTTCAATTGTATGTCTTTTCCCTATATGGATGGGCTATCGTTAGAAAATTCAACAATTCACCATCGTTATGCGATGAAATTCGTTTTAATTTAGCTTTTCTGCGTACGATAATCACTTGGGAAATTGTGTATTGTTACCGTAATCAAGTAGTAGTAGTAGTAGTAGTAGTAGTAGTAGTAGTAGTAGTAGTAGTAGTAGTAGTAGTAGTAGTAGTAGTAGTAGTAGTAGTAGTAGTAGTAGTAGTAGTAGTAGTGGTAGTAGTGCAGTGCTGTAGTAGTAGTAGTAGTAGTGATGATGGTGGTGCAGTGGCAGTGGCTGTAGCAAATTGTAGTAGTAGTAGTGGTGGTGGTAGTAATAGTAGTAGTAGAAGTAGTAGTAGTAGTAGTAGTAGCAAGAACATCAACAGTAGTAGTTGCAGCTGTAGTAGTAGCAACAGCTGTAGTACAGACCTAAAGTGGTAGTGGTAATAGTAGTGGCAGTGGTGGTGGGGGGTGGTGGTGGTGGTAGCAGCAGTGGTGGTGGTGGTGCAGAGCAGCAGCAGCAGGTAGTGGTGGTGGTGGTGGTGGTGGTGGTGGTGGTAGGTGCAGTGGTGGTGGTGGTGGTGGTGGTGGTGGTAGTAGTAGTAGTAGTAGTAGTAGCAGCAGTAGCAGTAGTAGTAGTAGTAGTAGTAGTAGTAGTAGTAGTAGTAGTAGTAGTAGTAGTAGTAGTAGCAGCAGCAGCAGCAGCAGCAGCAGCAGCAGTTGTATTAGCTGCGTAAGGCGACAGTTAACCCATTGCTTTAGCAATACTATATTTCCCACAATGCAAACTCATTATGAAATCTGAGGGCATCATTCTGTTGAACGAAGCCGTAGTCTTGAGAAATTTGGACGCAAATGGAATGATTACCACAATGGGCCAGATATTGGTATTCGAGTCTGCAGCAGCCTTTAAAAAAACCTGCCACCTGTTTCCGAAAGACAGAAGTCAATATTATTTCGGTTATGTTAACGGAAAGAAGCGTACGCAATCGCAGTGTCTGACGTCATTCACAGTGACTGACGTCATAGCGTAGAGATGACGTCTTCAGCTGAAGTTGGACAGGTTCTCAGAGCACGACATCTGTAAATACGAAAGTTTACGAGAGAGAGAGAGAGAGAGAGAGAGAGAGAGAGAGAGAGAGAGAGAGAGAGAGAGAGAGAGAGAGAGAGAGAGAGAGAGAGAGAGAGAGAGAGAGAGAGAGAGAGAGAGAGAGAGAGAGAGAGAGAGAGAGAGAGAGAGAGAGAGAGAGAGAGAGAGAGAGAGAGAGAGAGAGAGAGAGAGAGAGAGAGAGAGAGCTTCGATCGTTCCGGTTGGCCCCGCCAGTCAACCGACCCTCCGACCATCGACGCACCGGGCCAACCCGGGCCGGGCCGGGCCACGTATACGTAACGGCCCACTGGTGGTGGGTCGGGCCGCCGGCCCAGACAGTTCGACTGTTAAGTGGAGAAATCTACGATCCATAAAAGGAACTTTGACTCCTTTCGACGAACGTTCGCTTCTGAGGTTTAGTTTTCCGAATCGCTAATACTACGATTCTTTGAATATTGACACAAGAGACATAGGTCACAGTTTCATCGCTCGTCTTCGCTACTTAAGCGCTGCTCTTTTGACCCGAAAAACCTATGTTCACGGCCATCGCTTTCAAGGCTGTTTTTCATAACCAGTCGATGCTAAAATACAGGGTGGCGCAAAAAACCGGACTAGACTATATTAAATGCAAACCTAAATGTGACTAGTCCGGTTTTTTCGGTTTTTTGTGCAACCCTGTATAACGTGGCTTCGTGATATTTTCGCTCTCTCTCTCTCTCTGTCTGTCTCTGCTTATTATGACTCTTCTGATGATATTAACGTTGAATGTATGTCAAACCGTGAGCACAGTGTGACTAAATTTTTTGCCGGGTTTATATGGCGCCACTTTCTACTGGAGCCTGGAAAGACGATGGGTGGGGTGGATTGAAAAAGAATCTCAGCACGGCAGGACTGAATCTCAATGGAAAAGCTGACAGAAGACACCGAATGACTTTGGAAGAAATAGCAAACGACAGAGAACTTTGGAGAGGTGTCATGGAGAAATCGATAGCTGAACGCAACTGGAGGACGAAGACCTGACCTGACCTGACCTGATTTTCTACTGTAGGCCTGTTAGCGGTGTTGCATTTTGGTAGTTTTAATGGACATGGTCAATGCTATCTGTAGAGCAATGACCGTAGACTATCACCTGGACTTTACCTGAATTTTGAATGACTCCGATTTGGTGTGTTATCGGCCTATGCTTTTGTGCAGCATGCAGTGGCGCTACAGAAGTTCAAGTTTAGCTTAGATCAGAAGATTGACGTTACAGCGCGAGTAGATGCTGCAAGATGCGTATTCGAAACGTCTGTACTACCATGAGGTCACGAAGACATCAAATCCTGGTTTAACCCCTTAACTGGGCAACTATTTGTAGCTCAATGTAAAATGGACGAGCGTGACTCGGCGCGCCCAGTTAAGAGGTTAATGCGATATTCTTTGGGAATTTACAGAAAGCGTGAAATGCAATATGCCACTCAATGTACGCCTTTCATTGTAATGTCCGAAATAGCTCGTCGAACAATTGGTCATCTCTTTCGCATACTTATCTTGAAAGAAAGGACAACACAGCTAAGGGGCTGTCCATTATTTAAGTCAACAATTTTGGGGCAATTTTTGACCCCTCCCTCCTTGTCAACAACTGTCAACTTTCAGTGACCCCCCTATAATTACGTGAACAACTTTTGACCCCCCCCCAACTTAGATCAGTAACGGGTCTCCATTAAAAGTTTAGAAGGTTATTATTTTGCGGCGATGACCATTTTCCTTTTCTTTTGTTCATCAAGTGTCATAATGTGATGATGATGATGATGATGATGGCCTTGTTTTTTGCATGTAAGGCTTTTCTCCGTTGTAATAAATAGTGTTCCATGAAATTTCCTATTTTTATCATTTGTAAACAAATGAAATTGTTGACGTCAACTTCTCTTGACCCCCTCCCCCTGTCAACAACTGTCAAACTTTTTCATACCCCTTCCCCCTATTTTGTTGACGTAATTAATGGACAGCCCTAAGATATTTTATCAACGGCAGACGGACGAATAATATAATTATATGAAAATTTTGCAATTAATATGATTTCACCAAATCCGTGTCAATTTATTTCAACGACCATTGACCAAGAAGTCATTGACCCAACACAGATATCAATGCCACCGTTAAATTTTGCCCTCGATCGGATCGTTACTTTTTTGCGCTTTCGCATTTTCATTTCGTTCATCGTCTCTGAACATTCACTGGAACAAAGTCTGGCGTCCATCATTTGAATTGGCTCAGTGACTGAGAACAGGGATAGAGAAAGACAGTATAGTAGGTGAATCGGTCTGAGTGTGTGCGCGCGCGCGTGTGTGTGTGTGTTAGCGCTTTCATTAGAACGACATCAAAAGTCGGCCGAGGTGTCGTCGTATATATCCGCGGACTTTTCCGTCTGAAGCGATCGCAGAATTCAAGTTGTTTGAGGTTACTTTGTCAAAGTCATATCCGCGGACTTTTCCGTCTGAAGCGATCGCAGAATTCAAGTTGTTTGAGGTTACTTTGTCAAAGACAGTCGTGACTCTCAATACGCCCTTGCTACAGTCTTACTCTTAATCTTACCAGCAGCCCATGTCTCAACATTCGATAAGAGGCAGAGAAACTAATCTTATCGGCAACTACGTTCGTAATCAGTTCAACAGTATCTTTGGCTTAAACCAATGGTTACGACCAGAAGGAAAAAAGGTTTGGGAACTCATTTCACATCTGGTTTGTCGTATAGGAAGCATATATATACACAAGTTTATATATATATATATAAACTTTACTTTCTCTGCCTCTTCCGATATGTCTATTATTTGTCTATTGCAACAGTCCATAAAACTTTCGTCGGTTAAAAAAAATAACACTCTCTATTAACGGTTCAAAACATTGTATGGCTAAAATCATGGACGCCCCACATTTCCAGGTGGGGTACTTCCCCCCCCCCCAAACCGGGAAAATGCAAATGCCAAATTGCCAATATTTCACAGTAAAATTTGTAAACCTTGTTAAAATATTAACCGTGACCATTGTGCTAAAATGTGTTTTGCCCCTTCTGGAAAAGTTTTTGTGGCGAAACCGTGACCACTGTGTTTTACCCCTCCTGGGAAAATTTGTTTCTATGGACTCCCATGGCTAAAATGCATCTGAATTCGGAACGCACTGTAACAGCGAAGCACCCAGATAGCACGAGATGTCGATATTTCTTATAAATGACTTCTAGCAGATTATCTGAGGGGGTTCAGGGCGCGATTTGTAGGGGAAAGGGGGAATCTTTTCCCCCACTGCCCAACTGCATCCCCCTACTGCTACATCCCCACCACTGCATCCCCCAACTGCTACATTTCCCAACGACTACATCCCCCCCGGGCTCGACATATCCCCTCCCCCCCACTGCTCCAGGTCACAAATCGCACCCTGGGTGCAGAGAGCATAAATCAATGCGTAAAACCAGACTGGCATTGGATTGTGATTGGTCAGTTTAAACCAAAGCCTGACAACCCCCCCCCCCACACACATCTATTCGAATTTAGGCGCCACCGTAATTCTCAGCCAGATTTTTATAATCCACTCATCCGTCACTTTCCGTCGAGCTTTCCTTCGAACGACGACGATTATTTATTGGCGTCTAGAGACGCTGCACAATGACGTCATAAATTGCCGAGATCTTCGCGGCGGCGGCGGCGGGGGCGGCAAAAGTGAAACGCCGAAAGGGAAATTAAATGTATAATCGTTGGCGCACCGCCGGCTTGTCGATGGCTTTTACGACAGAAGATTTCGACGTCGGAACTTGCATAACGCAACGCAATATCAGGCAATTATGTGACAACTGTTTACAGAACACACACACACACACACACACACACACACACACACACACACACACACACGCATAGACACACACACAGTGGCGGTTCCACGTGGGGATGAGTGGGGATGCATCCCCCACCGGACTAAAACTAGTAAAACTACGGTGTAGAAACTGCGGATGGCCTTTTTTTGCTTTCGGTAAAAGTGTACTAAAATTAAGGATACAACTCCCTTTTATCGGCCTTGTTTTGGCAAATTTTTTTGATTTTTTCCTTCTATTTTCATCCTCCCACCGACTTCGTATGAATTCGCTTCATCCCCACTAAGAAATCCTGGAAGCGCCACTGCACAGTGCGCACACACGTACATAAACACACACAGATGCACAAAGCATGCATCTGTTTTCTGTAGGATAGGTGTTTGAGGTCATACACTGTAGATATGTTCGCATGTCGTTCTTGCTATGGCCTTTTGGCCACGCTGTACTCACTGCAACGATATATATATATATATATATATATATATATATATCCTATTCGTTCATTAGTCTACAGATGCAGGTTCTTAAAAATCTTTTCTCGTTATAATAAGAATAGAAATATTTTATTGAGATTCTACTGTAGTCATTCAGACTTATAGCTTCGTCAGTTCGACGCCCTTATGCAAACGTTTGGCGAGTCATATTACGAGAAATATTTAATCGCGGCACAAAATGGCTGACCATTCGACAAAAGAGGTTAATGACATAGAAAGATATATACACAATTGACAAAATTTTAATGAGAACACTGGACTTTTGACATAATTTGGACATTTGTATGCATGCTCTATTGCTCTTATTTGTGTTCCTCTCGATAGTAAAATGCAGACCGTTACTTATGCCACAGGTAGTTCTGGAAGACAAATCATGATCTTCTTTATCAACCAGTATAGCACCAATCGCTGTAATCATCACTCATAGTAACATTCCACCATGATACCCATTTGGAAATAATATCCATTGTCTGGTTGACCCCCACTCTTTTGACTTTAGCCGTTTAGAAATTTGGATCGAATGCCTAGTAATAAACAGCTACTTCGGTACTACTTTCGAATGCGCTGTATAAATTTGCCATATCTTACCTACCAGGGGCGTAGCGACGGGGCGGGGAGGGGGGTATATCGGTTATATACCCCCAAAATCAGTCTACCTTAAAGTTTGGTATGTGATTTATATGTGCTTATATGTGGTTTATATGGTTTATGTGGGTTTATATGGTTTATGTGGTTTTATAGTTAAGATTTATAGCCCTAAATATCTAGACCCCCAAATCAAATTCCTCGCTACCAGGGATATTTCTATGATTATGAATTTGGGGGGGTCTCGACCTCAAATTGGAGGTGTCCGAAGCTAATTAGTATGAATTTTGTATGCATGCCATTATCACATCACCAAATTTTAGGGGGTGTCGAACTCAAATTGGGAGAGAGGGATGTTGGGGGTGTTAGGGGGTGTAAAAATACCCCTGCTCGCTACGCCCCTGTTACCTACTGACTTACTTTTTCCGATATTTACGGCAAAAATCCGCGAAATCGAAGCTGGTCGTTGATTGTGCGAAAGTGGACGGCGGCGGCGGCGGCGGCGTTGGAGATGCCGGGAAGAGACGGGTCGGTGACCGACGTGTCCGCGTCGGTAGAGGGAGACAGCAGCCGGGGCGGGAAACGGGAGTTTTGGGGGTGGGGTTGGTTGGAAGGGGATGGGGTTCCACACCGAAGTATAGTGAGTGGAATCGAAGGCGAATGTTAACTGGGTGCGTATATCGATCGACGGAAGGGTCGATCGGATGAAAGCGCGTTCCAAGTATAGTCGAAGTGGATTTACTCTTCCACCGAGTCCCGTTTCCACCCATCGCCACACGCCTAACCTCCCCCCCCCCCCACCACCACCTCCCCCACCGTCGTCGTCCGGTGCGGGGCTGGGGGAGGGGGAGGCAGTGGGGTTCCGGGGTGGGGGCGGGGGCTTTCCATCCAGAAGATTCCGCTCATTAATTCGTCAATTCTTCTTCTCGATGGACGCCAATCTGTCATTCGTCGATTGGCGTTCGTTCAAACGGCATCCAGACCCAGCTGCGTCTCTGGCTCTCTGCCCCCGTCCGTCCGGCCGTCCGTCGGGCGGATGGACGGACGGCAGGCAGGGTCCAATTTGTTTTCTATCTGGAGCTATGTGATGAGTCTGATGATGGGATGGGGGAGAGGAGGAGGAGGAGGGAGGAGGAGGAGGAGAGGAAGCAACACATGAAGACATGGGTTTAGAAAACCCGGAGCGTTTTCGCGATGTTCCGTTGTTCCAAAGGTCGTCTCGTCTTCGTTTTCCATTTCTGTAATGATCTTCCCTTCCCATTGCTTTTCCAGCTATCGCCCTCCTCAGGGTCGTCGAGAGAAAATCCGGGTCGGGAAGCAAATAACCGGGCCAGGGCCGTCGGAACGAATTTTGGTCAGGGGGTTCAGATTTTTCCGAAGTTAAATTTGTCTCTTTCAAATTCTTGGAAAGCAAAAAAGGTCATCAGCGCTCAAATTTTACCTCAAAAAGCTTGACAAGCAAAAAAAGATCCTCTGCACACTCTGCACCCCCTCTATTTCAGGATACATGGGGTGCAGACCATCATCTTTCCAGGGGGTGCATTGCACCCCCATAGATTTTTCCAGGGGGTGCAGCTGCACCCCCTGCACCCCCACTTCGGGCGGTCCCGCTCCGGGCCTTTTGTTTCACTCTCCATATGATATGAACACAAAATTTCAAGGACACTAAAATTGTGTTTTATAATTTGGGGCTGTCCGTTAATTAGGTCCTATCTCACACCTTAACTCCTTAACTGGGTATTTAACTGTAACTCAATGTAAAATGGACGGATATATCCGGGGTTCCCAGTTAAGGGGTTAATTCTCCCCTTCAACCCTGACACTTAACTAATATGCCGTGGTTGGGACGTATGTGCACCCCATAAAGCAATCGCTATTAAACGGAAAGACACACACACACACACACACACACACACACACGCTCGCGCAAACACACAGAAACCACTATAATGCCACCTTTGCCTAATTAATAATATTCGAAAGACTTTACGATTGCGGGTCCATGGCAGATGTTGGACGGTGTAGTTAGGAAAATAATTACAATTCAAGACGCGATTGGCCTCGAAGAGAAAAATACCGTCAACCAGCAACGGAGCGATTTCCACAGATTTCCCATGGTTCTACCAGAGGAAAATCGAGTTTCATATGTGAATAAGCATTCATTCTCTCACACATTAAATGTTCTAAGGTGTTATCTTAAACCAGAGGCGTAGGCAGGAATTTGATTTACAATGGGGAACATTTAAACATTTATTTGTATATATTATTATATATATATTATATAAATATATTATATATTATATATTATATATATACATTATATAAATATATATATATATATATATATATATATATATATATATATATGGACAACAATAGATGGGCCTACAAAGCACTGCATACGCACAAAGTATAGAAGGAGACAGAGGGAGAGGAAGACCGAGAAAAAGATGGATGGATAACATCAAGGAAGATCTGGAAGCAAAGAACGTGTCGATTGTTGAAGGATGCAGATTAGCGCAAGATCGCGAGCGAAGTGGAAATGTTTCGTATCTAACTATTGCCGCCATGCAGGCAGAAAGTGAAGACGATGGTGATGATGTCATATATATTGCATATACAGTATTATGTATATTGATTTTTTTGTGGGTGTGGGGGAGATTTATACATTTATACCGATATACCCCGTCGCTACGCCCCTGTTGTAAACGCCATCGGTTTTGATTATCAATATGAGCTCCTTGGTTGTCGGCGCCAGTTTATTGTGAGCAATTTCCCTTTCGTGGGCTACGCGCGATGGGTGCAAATAGTTCAGCAGGGCATCGGACTCATGATTTCGTCGTAAAAATTTTACCGATTCTCGGAACAAAGTTGAATCATTGGCGAAGGGTCACAGAGTTCATCTCACGAGCGCATTTGACGGGTGGGGCAGTGACGGCTCCACAAGGGGTCCGGGGAGCCCGTGTCCCCCCTATTGAGTGTCTGGTCCCCAGTAGCCCCCTGTTGAGACCCTATACTTAATATTACATACCTAACAACAAATGGTTGGCCCCCACAATTAGAAGTTGCCACCCCAACGCCCCCCACTTGTCAAATCCTGGAGCCGCCTCTGGGGTGGGGAGGGTGAGGGTTTACACAACAGCCTTGACTTCCGCCCAGTCGCTACCCCCCCTGCCTATCTGTCTGTATCTCTTTTTTTTTCTTTTTTCTTTCTTTCTTTCTTTCTTTCTTTCTTTCTTTTTGCTTGCTGATTCTTTGTATCTTTCTATTTCTTCTATGTATCCACCTCTGTCCTTGTCTTTATCTCTGTTTCATAGTAGTGTCCAATGTTTGGCAGCCATCTGTCGGTCGTAAGCTGCATCAATCTTGCGTCATTGAGAGAGGAACAGTGTTGCGTCTCTGATAACGATAGCTTCCGATGTAAAGAAACTCAACAGAGAATGATAACGTTGCAGTGGCTTATTCGCCACTGCTACATGTCCTGATGAGTATGGACCTCTCCAGCATATAGACATACGATAATATACTATATACTGTACAGTACGGTACAGTGGCGCAGAGAGAGGCAGTGGGGGCGAACCGCCCCGGGCGGAACTTGTCCTAGGGGTGGCATTTTAGAGATTTTTGAATTTTTGATTTTGTTACTTTTCTGATGCGATAAAGTTGTTTTGGCTGTCGGGAAATTTAGGGAAGTTGATAAAGTTGATAATGGTGTTTTTGCTTGTCAGTTTGTCAGGAAATTTAGGAAAGTTAATAACGTTTTTTCAGCAAATTTCAGAGGCAGCACATTTTTTCTCGCCCCGGGCGGCACTTTGCCTCGCTACGCCACTGGTAGGGTATATATATATATATATATATATATATATACTGTATAAAGTGCATTGGCTTGACAGCATTGGTATTAAAGTTAACCTTCTATGGTTCCGCCATTATAAAGTACAATTGTTTACCTCAACATCCATTCGAGAAACGAAGCAGTCACGGGCTGAGCTTGCCTTTCTAACGTCACCGTCAGATAACAAGAATTCTGTCTTATGGAAATTTAGCATACAATGTGAACCGGAGCTACATAATGAAGTTGCGAGTTAGTTTAATTTTTGTATTTTCAAATGAATGAAAGAAAAATCGTAGTTAACATGCAGTTCCGTGATATGTTCAAACAAGAGGACTCTCATGCAGTCAACCAAAACCTGTTCTTAGTTCTATGGCTGTTGCCTTCAGCACACCGCAGTCTAAGTACAGTATTTAAGTATTTTGCCATCTCTGCGTTGTTTGGTCGGTTGGCCGAAATGGCTAACAGTCGGCAATGGGCAATTTCCTGCAATCGATCTCCTTATTTTCGGCCAAAGAGATGCCGATTTAAAAGATAATTAAGATGTCCTGTTCGTCGTATAGAGTAGCTTAGTATCGATCGTCGAAGAATAATATCAAAAGAGCCCGGGACAGGAATCGAGGTAGTGTGTACTTCATAAAGAGGTTCTAATGAGAAGAGAGACAGACAGACAGACAGGGACAGACAGGCAGACAGAGAGAACGACACCGAGAGAGTGAGTGAACTAAAAAGAAAAGAAAAAGGGGGAGAGAGAGAGAAAGAGGGAAGGAGAAAAGGAAAGAGGGAGAGAGGAGTTAGACGGATGAAGTGCTTGTATGAGAAAGAGAGAGAAAGAGAGAGAGAGAGATTAATGGAGAAAGAGAGTATGAGAGAGCGAGACAGACAGAAAGAGTGAAGGAGATAAAGAGAGTTAATTAAATAGAGAGAGAGAGAGAGAGAGAGAGAGAGAGAGAGAGAGAGAGTAAGTTGCTTGGAACAAACTCCCTGTGCATTGCATTTATCATGATTTGTAAACATTGATGAATGAAATGGCTGCCTTCGTATAAGACAATGCACAGTAGATCCAGTTGCACCGAAGACAGCAGATGAACGTCTACGAAAGAAAGGAATACGTTAATCATTGGGGAACAGAGATAAGTCCGGATCAGCTTCTGAATCCAATAGCATCGACTGAGTCACCTGATGCGCCTACCTTCATAAATATCCGAAATAATAAGGCCACTTGAGCTTTTATATGAAATGATGATTAGGATAAATGTATTATTATTATTATTATTATTATTATTATTATTATTATTATTATTATTATTATTATTATTATTATTATTATTATTATTATTATTATTATTATTATTTTCATCATTAATATGTGAAGAACCGTAAGTGCGGAGCAATAAGGAGGTAAACAACTTACCCGTGGTCACAACGCAGTGACTAGGGTCAGATTCGAACCCTCTACTCTCCGGTTGCGTGTCAATGATCCTGCCACTACTCTACCACGCCCACACATTCTTCATTTCTATTGTGATTTATGTGAAAATGATAGAACACATTTTCATAATAATAATACAAGTACTTTACCGCGTGAGTATGTAAAGTTTTTATATGTGTGTGTGTGTGTTAAGCAGAGTGAACGTGTGAATCTTAAGTTAACTATGATTTAATATTCTCAGTCGGCCAATTTGGAAAATTAATCAGTTATTGAGCGGCTGTTAGCATATAATTTCAAATAAAAACATTAGTTCGAATGGAAATATAGGCTTACTCTGAGACTGGAGGACCTTGAGCATGCATGATTTTGGTACGATGCATATCTAACCAGTTCAACTCATATTGAATTAAATTAACTTTGCTACTGCCATAGCGGGCAGCGGCGGTTCCAGGACTTGATGGGGGGGGGATTAAATTTTTTTATAAGAAGTTGGCGGGGAATGCAAAGTGTTTTGCCCACTAAATAATGTTAATAAACCTTCAAAGCCAAAATGAGCTGACAAGCAAAAAGAAGGTAATTCAGCAGTATTTTTCACTTATTTAAAAAAAAACTCGCAGGAAAATAGGTTGACAAGCCCAAAAAAGGTTATCCGGAACCCCGGTGGGGGACGCATCCCCAGTCATCAACATGGTGTAACCGCCACTGATAGCGGGCACGAAATACTATACAAATAGTAAAGAACTACAGTGCAATGGAATGACCGTCAAATGGTTGGGGTTTGGCCTGGTGCCCTTGTTTTATTGAGGCCATATCTGCTGGTTTAGAGCGCGTTCGAGAAACGCTTCGTTGAGTTCGTTTGTCCCGATAACAGACTCAACGATAGGTTCACAGATGACATCGGTCTGGCGAATCGTTCAATCGATCGCTCTAGACATCCAGAATGCCTCCCTCATTTCGCTCGCGCAATCACAAGTGCTGTATTGCAGAGAAGATGGGGCGGGCAGGGTATGGCGTCATGCCGATTGTGCAATGCGTAGTAGCAGCTGGCTGCAGAGAAAATAGGTGCAGTCAGTCCTTGCGGTTCCTAGAATTCTTGGTGGTGGTGGGGGGAGGGGGGGGGTTGCAAGGAATTATTAGAAAGTTGTTGTGAGGGAATGCAGTGAATTTATAGGAAGTTGGTGGGGGGTATGAAATGAAATCTCGAAAAAGGTTGACAAGCAAAAAGGGTAATTAACAGTGTTTTCCCCGACAAATATACATAAAATTTCCTGATAAAGCAAAAATGTCATCAGCTCTATTCTGTATACAGATACCCAGCGTCAAACACCGATGACAAGCAAAAAAAGCTCGGTGGGGGTGCATCCCGGTGACCCGACATTTGCGCGACCGACAATTGCGCGCCGACATTTGCGCGACCGACATTTGCGCGATATTAGTTGATATAGTTGGGATTAGGGTTAGTGTTAGAGTTAGGGTTGTTTTTGGGTTATGATTAAGACTATTGTTACTAAAGAATATTTAATTAATTAATTAATTTATAGCGCAATTCGTGCTTCGCTCGAAATACGCGCTAATGTCGTCGCGCAAATGTCGGCGCGCAAATGTCGGTCGCGCAAATGTCGGTCGCGCAAATGTCGGTGAACCATGCATCCCCAGTCATCCCCAACTTGGAACCGCCACTGGGTGCAGTCAAAGTTGGAAAACGTGCAGTTGCTAAAAACGAAGTTTAGAAAGAGACTAAAAATGAAGGACAGAAAGAGACCGCCTGTCCGTCATAAACAGGGATATTTTTGCACTCCCCTCCTTAACACTCCCCAACACTCCTCCCAATATTAGACCGACATCTCCCAACGCCCCCTCCAATATCAGTTATGGGATGATCTTTTTTGCTTATCAGACGTTTTGGGGCAGGGACCCCAGATTTTACCGACACCCCCCCATCCAAATTGATAATCCTAGAAATAACCCTGGTCATACAGTACTAAAAATCGCTCCAGAATTTCTACAGGGAAAACTCTAAATTATTTAAATTTTTCTCAAGGAATATCTTGTCTATTCCAGTTTGGGCATTCGTATTTTTAAAAACGTACTCGAAAACACCACGATTTCGTAAACATTCATCATCATCATCATTAACCGTGGGCTCATCGCCCGTTGGTGTATAATGCCATCTCCACAGTTTTCTGCCATTCTTTCCTGTCCGTTGCTCTGTGGCTAAGATCCTGTAAACTGCTTCCACACCATTCTTCAATATCATCACACCATTCCTTGTGTGGTCTCCCTCTCTTATTGGCACCCTCCATTATTCCAAACATTAGAGCTTTGATCTTTCTGTCCTCTTTCATTCTGCATATGTGTCCGAAAAGTTGGAGTTTCCTTTGTTTTACTCTTTCCAGCATGGTTTGTTTGGGCTGAATTCTCCTGTATAGTTCTTCATTTGTGATTTTTTCGACCCATCCGATTCGTAGTATTTTTCTATAACATTTTCTTTCAAAGGCTAGTATTTTTCTTTCCAGGTCTTTGGTGATGGTCCATGTTTCGCATCCATATAAAAAGCTGCTGAAGATACAGGTTTCAGTATTTTCTTTTTGTTTCAGTGCTTATTGATTTGCTTTTCCAGATCTTATCCATTGCCATCAGTTGATCTAGAGCTCTTGCTGCTCTTCTTGCAACCTCTTGTCTGCAGTCTAAGTCATGTGTCATATTGCTTCCAAGATAGGTGAAGTTTTCTACGTTCTCTACTTCTATTCCATTTACTTTAATTTTTCTTTTGATCTCTTTTGTCGCCAAACACCATTGTCTTTGTCTTCTCAATGTTTATCGACAGTCCATAGCGCTCAGCTTCATTGCTCAGTATCTGTACCGTGTTTTCCAGATCATCTTCATTTCCCTCTAGGATGTCAATATCATCAGCAAACCTAAGGTTGTTAAATGAAAGTCCCTGAACTGTTATGCCTTTTACATGTTCTTTGACTTTGTCCATTGCTCTTTCCAGGTCTGTGATGAAAACCATAGGTGATATGTTATCTCCTTGTCTTGTCCCTCTGCTTGTTTTAAACCATTCTCCAAGTTCTCCGCAGATTCGCACTGCTGATCTTGAGTTATTGCTGATGTCTTTTAACAGTCTAACCAAATTTTGGTCCACTCCATATGACTCGAGTACAGCCCAGGTTATTGTTTGATCTATGGTGTCAAATGCCTTTTGGAAATCGATGAAACAGTTGTAGACTTTCTTGTTTTTCCTTCGTGCTTTTTCAGCCAGTAATTTCAATGCTAGTATCTGTTGTGTTGTACTTCGGTCTATTCTAAACCCTGCTTGCTCATCAGCCAAGTATTCTTCCATGTGGGTTTTAAGTCTTTCGTTCAGAATGATCATTAGTACTTTTCCAAGGTGGCTTAGCAATGCTATCGTTCGATAGTTCTTGCATTCCATCATGCTTCCTTTCTTGTGTATTAGTATCAGTATTGATCGTAAACATTGGCGATTGAAAAATCTTACTTCAGCAAAGCAAAACAATTTTGGAAATCAAACTCTAAGTCAGAGGTGCACAACCCTCGACCCGCGGGCCGGATCCGACCCGTCTACACCTATACACGATCTAAAAAGGAAAGAAAGAGGCAAAACATTCGACCGGAACTCTACAGACGGCGCTCAGAAAAATTAATGCAACATAAAAGTCGCGCTTGAACGAAAGGAAGGTTGTGTCAAAATTTCAAAGCAATCGGCGAAGAACTTTCGGAGATTGAAGATTTTCTACCGACGTTCAAACGAACACTTAACATTTTTATTTATATAGATTATAGAAGTTTCGAGATTTCGGCCCCCGAGCATTCTGAGAATGCTCAATATGGCCCTTGGTCGGAGAAAGCTGTGCGCCCCCCTGCCCTAAGTACGGTAGAGGGAGTAGGCGAAAGAAATTTACAACATTCAGCGTATATAGTGTCAGCCCTATTCCCAAGCGATCAATTTAATTATGAATTTAGGACGGCATGTCTAGACTTCATTATAATACAGTTTCATTTTTGTAGCGCCATAGTGTCAATTTCCTGTTTAGCGATCTAAGACAGAGCTTATGGCTTCCCAGTCGTGTCATAATCGCTGTTGCCTCCTCATTTAGACTGTAGAAGAATTTCCAGGAAACGATGGAACAGTGTTCCATACATGTCGACAAAAGATGTGACTACTAATAAATCTATTGCAACATTACCATTAATATTGGCTGAAGAACAAAATCACACAATACGCTATATATATATATATATATATATATATATATATATATATATATATATATATATATATATATATAAAAGATTTAAATACTTAGTTTCCGAAGGTCTTATGAGTAAGAAACGGAGAGAGAGAAAAAAGAATGTGCGCATTAGTGTGTATCTGTGTATGTGTGCGTCTGTATGTGTGTTTGTGGATTTGTATGTGTTTGTGTGTGCGCGCGCGTGTATGTGTGAGTGTATTAAGAGGCGTTGAGATGAGGCTGTGGTAGGATATTTGCCATGCAATTAGATTATAGGGGGGGTTGAAGTTTGACCCTGACCACTACAAAGCGACCTTGGATATCAACTCCTAATCGTCTGCGGGGAAGGCAGCGGGAAACCACTTCGCTCATCTCGTCCTCGGGTGGCTTAATAGCCAACTGGACCTGCCTCAAGGCACGCACGAGATCATTTTTACGTAACTCATTGTCTGGTTCATCATTAGGTTCGATTGCCGAAAGATAAGAGGAATGGTCCTTAGTAATCAAGCCACGAAAGGCAATACTACCAATTAATCTTACATAATCTGAATAGGAAAAGTAGATTCTCACTTAGAAACTATGCAGCGAAAATTAATGCAATCATTATAGGGTGTAGTAACCAATGTTATTTCAGTTGCTTAGCGCAAACAACAGCAGAATTTGACAGAAACACATAATTTTTTATCATCATCATCATCATCATCACCATCACCACCGCCACCGCCACACCACAACCACCATTATCATCATCATCATCATCATAATCATCATCATCATAATCATCATCATCGTTATCTTCATCGTCATCATCACTAAGATAATATTTTATAGCGCACTGGATATGGCGAAGGTCAAACAAGGGCGCTCTAACAGACGTTACACAAGGAAGTCTTTAAATAAGCTAATCTGTCACCGAACTTTTGCGAAAGGCAACGATTAGTCTATCTGTTCTAGGCTGGATTCATTTCTCTTCATCTTTCACCTCGCCAAATGGGCATTATTATTATTATTATTATTATTATTATTATTATTATTATTATTATTATTATTATTATTATTATTATTATTATTATTATTATTATTATTATTATATTATATTATCATTATTATTATAAACGATAATTTATATAGCGCTATATGCGCTATATTCAAGAGCATTGAATTGAAGGTCAGACTCGTGTTTGACGGTCGACCCTCCCGCTAACCGCGTTCAGTTCTGAATAGTTAATTTAAAATGTATGCTGTGCGCACATTTTTGCCATCCCTTTGATCAATTTATTATTAGGCTTACCAGGATGGTATTTGAGAGACAGATCAGAGAGGGAAGAGAGATTCGCTCTTCCCCAGTTCCCCTTCCCCTTGTTATTTAAGAATAGGACAAGCCAGTAAGCAGTGATCTGGAATGTAGATTCCTCGTTTCCCCCCTACGAAAGAGGCTACTACCAGGATGCGATTTGTAACTTGTAGCAGTGAGGGTGGGGACATGGCGAGCAGTGGGGGGCATGACAAGCAGTGGGGGAACATGGAAGATGCATGGGTTAATCACATTACTTTGCTCTAATTTTTAATATTATTTTATCAATAGTCATACACCATTTAGTTAAACCATAAACGCAATAGCGCAACTGCAAGTTGCAATAATTGAAAATCTGCAACCAAACCCAAGCAACTATCATTTAACATTAATACAGAGTTGCCATAACAGGAATTGACGCAGATGTCTTATCAGTTTCTTTGCCAGTTGGTGCATCTGAGGCAGCATGTCGCCCATCGCCTACCCATTTTTCAACATAACTGCCATGATTGAACAGTATTGGTGGTGGCCAATGGGGCACGGACATTCTCCCTCTGGACATTATCCCCCGGACATTAGCCTCCCGGACATATTCCCCCCGGCAAAGAAGTAATGAACAATGTAAATCAGTATCATATATCTTAATTTTAAAAAGGTTATCTGATGCCATGACTGAGTTGATTTCTAACTGGTGTATCATTTGTATTCATGCACGAAAAGCCCCGCTTACATTCGGCTGACGAGATGGGCAGAATTTGAATGCAATACTGAGTACTGAAGCAAGCACATTGCCGATAACTTTCACATTGTTTCTTGTACTGTCAGAACTGACCAAAGGCTTGTGACGGATTTGCTAGGTAAACTATTGCTCCAACACCAAATAATGATATGTCAATTTTATTGTCTGGCCATGACGATGTATAAATCGTTTAGTCCGTAACACAGACAAATTTTTTTCAAAGGTTATGAAAAATCTCTCCTCAGTTGCCATCGATCGCAAAGCTTCATTGTTTACTCAGTCCCTCTGCTAACGATGAATGCACGTTCCTGTCACAGTTGGTGGGGAAGATTGACTTCCCCAAATGGGATGTCAGTAGCCACCTCAATGGGGGGAGGGTATTCACTTGTGCAGTGTAAAGGAATAGTCACCCCTTCCCCCTAAAAATCGCACCCTGGCTACCACACAGGGATATTTTACACCCCCTAGCACCCCAACACCACCACCCGAACACCCCTTCCAATCTCAGCTATGGGATGACCTTTTTTCTACTTGTCGGACTTTTTCGGCAGGGGACCCCAGAATTTACCGACAACCCCCAAATTGATAATCCTAGAAATAGCCTTGCTACCACAGCGGCTGTTGCATCATCTACAGATCGAAGCATGGCCACGCCAGTGTATACTGGGATTATCGTGTGCGAATATTGCGCCGCTGTAATTGATATCGGGGTGGGTGGGGGTGGGTGGGTGGTGGTGGCTGTTTTTAAGGAGGACACGACCGCCGTTTGGCTGCTGTTGGCTTTTGGCTTCGATGACCGTGTCGATGCCCGTTCCCTGTCCGGCGTACAGAGCGGGGAATCTCCGCCGAATCTCGTGCTGAGTGTTTGTCGAAAGCGCTCGGAATTTCGATTAGTTTAGTACGGGGCATATATTCGGGAGGCTGAGAACGAGAGACGCCGGCCGGCCGGCCGGCCGGCCAGCCAGCATCGTCTTGCCTCTCTTCAGATTTTGCACACGGGAACACGATAGCGCCTATTTAGAGAGACGAAACGCGGTCGGTCGGTCGGTCGGTCGGTCGTCACGTGACCTTGCTGCGCGGAGGCGAGTGCGATCGTTGCCCCTGACAACGCGGCGGCGGCGGCGTCACTGGCAAGTCGGTCGTTTCGCTGGTAACGGGATCTGGGGACTCGCGGAAACTGACGTTACGTAACCAAATGCGGCACAAGTCCGCGAAATGCCGTTAATGGGATTTTTGCACGATTAGATCTTTTAATAAATAGACTGAATTTATGATGCGCATTTTGTCTCGTCCACACGAATGACCGCTTTAGATATAACAGAGTCCATGTAAGTAAGCAAGTCAGTAAGAAAAACTCGTGTACTCATATAGCGCCTTCGCTTGTATAGTATCGCAGAAGCTGCCTGAGCCTATACCCAGGCCCTCAAGAGTCTCAATATAGCCTGAGACTTAACTATTGTTATATGGGGGCCAATTGATAAGTCATGGATTTAACTTTGATCACCTTGCTAACCATGAATAGAAGTTTGAAAATCTGAATTTTTTGGATGCCTCTTATTTACAATATAAATGAAGTATCAAGCTTTCAAATCGTTTCAGAGATGTTTAAAGAATCCAGGAGAATATTATATATGTATATATATGTATATATATATTCAGCTGGATTTTACCGGTCCACGGTTTAAAACACAAAGCAGCACTTTGTTATAACGGACTCGATTATAGCGTATTTTCGGCTATAACGTATTGTGCGGTCCCGTGTGACGCGCTACCGTATTGGACAGGGCGCGATTTGTAGGAGGGGAAGGGGGAATCTTCCCCCCTCCCACTGCCCAACTGCATCTCTCCTAGTGCTACATCTCCCACCACTACACCCCCCACTGCTACATTTCCCAACAACTGCATCCCCAAGCTCGACATATTCCCTCCACTGCTCCAGGTCACAAATCGCACCCTGGTATTGGATGGCATTGGAAATAACGTACCTCGAGTATAACGTACTCAATTTTACGGACACGCTAAGTACGCTATTACGAGGTTCTACTGTATATTCTAATTAAATTGTAGTTGGTCTTGTTTACACGTATGATTACGGAGTATCTGCGTAATTGACTCAATTAAGTAATGATATTATCAATGATTCATACGTTCAATCATTCATTCGTATGTTTATTTGTTAAATGCTTCACCTGTTCAGTGTTCATTCGTTCGTTCGTTTGTTAATTAACGGGTTCAATTCTATCAAAGAGCTACAGTTTTTCAACATAATCATTACATAATTACTCCAAATATCCTATGGAGGCGTTGTGAATCCCGGTTCAATATATTTAGGCGAGATTTTCGAGACGACGTCAATTTATTTTAAATCCTAAGACATCCTTTGGTGTGGATTGGTTGATTGATGGACGGATTGATGGACGAATGAATGGATGGATTGGGTGGATAGGCAGATGGATGGATTGATTGAATGGATTAGATGGACAGTACAAAAACACGCTAGTAAAACACTAATATAGGTTAGGTTAAATTAATAGTTGAGGACAATTCTGAGCTCATGGCATCAAACCACGTGACAGAGACTTCAAATCGGTAGAGGTTATTATCATTTCATGTAGGCGGCACGGTTCTTTCAGATGCAATGACTAAACAAAGCACGAAGGGAGCAGTGGCGGCTCCAGGATTTGGCAAGTGGGGGGGCCGTTGGGGTGGCAACTTCTAATCATGGGGGGCCAACCATTTGTTGGTAGGTATGTACTATTAAGTACAGTAGCGTCATTTCACACTTTTCTTGGGGGCGAGAAAATTTTTTGCCAAATTTTAGGCAATTTGTGCAAATTTTAGGCATTTTTTGCAAATTTTAGACTTTTTGGCAATTTTTTTGCAATTTTGGCAATTTTTGGGCCAATTTTGGCAAATTTGCAATTTTTAAATATTTTTTGGTAAATTTTTATATATAGTATATATATATATATAGTGTATATATGGTATAGGGTCTCAACAGGGGGGCCACTGGGGGCAGTATCTCAGTAGGGGTCACGGGCCCCCCTGCCCCCCCGGTGGAGCCGCCACTGGAAGGGAGTAGAGCCTTTCCAGCCGCCCGGCGTTTGACCCTTTCCGGTCGCAGGGGTCGTTCGGCGTATCAACTGCCTTCGCCGATCAGCGGAGAGCTTTTAAAATCGCTTTCCCGGAAGAACTGATAACACTGTATTTCGAGAAATAAAGAGACTCAGAGAAGAAGAGTATAAAGAGAAGGGGACATTGCCGGATTAACCATGTTGCATATGTTTCAATTGAAACGAGCTTACACATAAACCATTGATAAATGTAGCAATTTAGGGACCTATTAGACTTACATTTTACACTATTGCCAATATTGGCAGAGTTCAATACTGCTGGATTATGAATAGTCATTATCCTAATATTCACAAATAAATAATTAACACGAAATATGAAAAATTAGTGATATTATTTCATATTAATTATTATTATTAATATTAATAATATTATTTCATATTTTATGACTTTTTGTAAGGCATCGCCATCGGGTCCTATTAATTTATTTGTGAAACGGATCTGCAAAAGCTTTAACCCCAAAACCCCCTTTGGCTACGCCACTGGGCCTACCTTGCCTATCCGCCGCAGATTGTCCCTTTATCTGGGTTGTCTCGCCAAGACTCTAATTCGGCACTTAGTGTGCCATAGGCTGCCTTATGGAGTATTAAACTCAACTTATCTGGCTTGGTACTAAACATCTGCACTCAAAAATTGATTATGACTCACTGAACTCTCTCTTTCCTAATCAATCTTTTTCAAATTGTATCAGAAACCTTGGTAACTTGACCTTCAAAGAGCACTTTGCTAGACTCTCGATCCTGTTTTTACCAACTTAGGCAAAACAGGGTTATTCGTTCTTCGCTTTTTTTATCTGCAGCCAAATCCCTGGTTCATGCTTTTGTGGCTAGTAGGTTAGACTATTGCAATTCTCTTTATCTTGGCCTGCCCAAAAGCCTGCTCTCCACTCTGCAATCTGTCCTAAATGCTGCGGCTTGTCTTGTGGCTAAAGCTTCTCGCTACTCTAGCATATAAGATTTTATGCTTAACACCTTACATTGGCTTCCAATTTCTGACCGCATTAAATTCAAAGAAGTAATTATTGTTTCTGCAGCACTTTGATGTCAGGCGCCATCTTACATTACTGGACATTTCAAATCACCGGTGCTCTTTCACTGCTCATCGCCTGCTCCGCTCCACTGATCAGAAGAATGTTTATGTCCCCCAGATCACGCACTGCTCTTACTCAGCGTCTGGCTTTTGCAGTGACTGGACCTTCCCTCTGGAATGCCTTGAACCCATCCATTCGGGAATCACTTCTTACTCCCTCGCTCTGCTCAATGCGATAGCTAAAGTCTCACTACTTTACCCTGCGGCTCCAACGCCAGGAGCGCCTCTGAGTAGAAATAGAAGAGGCGCTATACAAATTCCACATTACATTACATTATAATGGCGAAATATAAGTTGATTGATTGATTGCTTGGCTGATTGCTTGATTGATTGCTTGATTGATCTCCAGGAAATTTGGCATTTGATTTACTGTTCGTGTTTTTGCAGCGCCCCATTGAGCGCAATTGATGGCAAGAAGATGCAGCATACATCGTCGAAAACTTGTTTATTCACGAATTTCGAAGACGTTCAGGTAAGGTCGTTTGGTGTCGTTGAGCTTCGCTTTCGCCTTAGCAGGCTACATGCAGTACAGTGCAGTGGCAACGCTGTCAAATACACTCTTCTTAGATTGAAAAATATTAAAGACTCGATGATTCCTAAATTGTAAATTCACTCCCAAGACAGGTTTATAGGTGGAAGATTAATAGTTGGACTTGGATTGCCGACGACGTATGAATTTGATATGCCCTTCAATAGTTGATAAATTAATTAATTATATAACTAGGAATTATTATTATTATTATTATTATTATTATTATTATTATTATTATTATTATTATTATTATTATTATTATTATTATACACAGAGCATAAGACAAACGAGGAAGTCATGAAGGAGATAGAAGAAGAAAGAAGCCTGATAGATACAATCCGGAAAAGGCAGAGAAATTGATGGGACATGTCCTCCGGCATGACTCTTTACTAAGAACAATAATCGAAGGAAAAATAGAGGAAAGAGAGTGATTAGAAAGATGATGTTGGAGTGGATGATGAATAAAGGATATCAGGAACTCAAAGAAGAAGCAAGCAATCGATCGGAGTGGAATAACTGGATACCTGGACCTGTCGAGAGACAGAAACACTGATGATGATGATGATGATGATTATTATTATTATTATTATTATTATTATTATTATTATTATTATTATTATTATTATTATTATTATTCAACTGGCAATTTCTTGTGCGCCATATATTCAGATGCCAGGAGCAAGGGCACATTACAACGTTTAGCGATAAGTTTAGCAATAAACATAAATTAAATAATTGTAATCTGAGGCATGATTTTCGGAACCGATATAGGCGTCTCTTTGGATTTTTCTTGGAGGATGACTGAGAACTGGATGATTTCACTGACATCCTAAGAATGTTCATTGCAATACTCTTTGCAGTCACTGCTACGATCCGAAGTATTAAAAAAACTCCTAACAGTCCAATTAACTACTCAAGAAACAAAGCTCTCGAGACTAAAAAGTGGATGCAGGAAAGGTCTGCTTAAAGTTTCCAATGAGAAGCAATTTCATCCATCGGCAACATTTCCATCATTAGAAATGGAAATTTGGCCAATGGATAAATTGACGGAAGCCTATTATATAGGAATGCGCTCAATTTGCAAGACAGGAACTAAGTTTAAACAAACTTGACAGCCACTCTGGGTGCGCACATATTCTTGGAATAAATGCAAAACGAAGACGGAAAACCTATTAAGCATGGCCTACAAATAGTTGGCCTACTCCATCGAGGGACAAAGAGAGATCCGGATACAAATGATATTTATAAACGTCATAAGTTTTTTTTCAGCCAGACGTTGATTTTTATAAAACTGCCAAATATACTTTCAATTTTCTGTTTTTTCTACACTGACCTCTTATCAGAATTTAGGACAATAAAGTTATAAAACAATAAAATTTTTAGGTCCTCAAAAGTTCACCAGAAAGTCACCAACGCTCATAAAAAGTCGCCAAATTTCAAACTTGTCTGGCGGTCGTCGAATTTTTCACCAGACGGTCTCTAAGATCATCGCCAGATCTGGTGGCAAAGTGTCACCAAGTTGGCAACACTGTTCTTTAGTAAGTATAGTTGACGGATTCTTAGCCAAGCATCGATGGATGGTTGTTTTGGCAGTTGACGGACGAGGAGCGCGTCTACCTGAACGCAGCCGCCCTTGGAGACGTGCCGATCATCAGGCAGTCACTGGAGGAGGGCGACACTCCGCTGAACGTCAACTGCGTCGACTACATGGGCAGAAGTGCGCTGCACCTGGCGGTCGACAGCGAAAACGTCGAGACGATCGACCTTCTGCTCGACCGACTGCAGTTCGAGGCCATCGAAGAGGCGCTGCTGCACGCCATCAGCAAAGGCACGACGAAGATCGTCAAGGTGGGAGGGTGGTGGTGGGGGGCTGGTTTCATAGTGGCCCCTACAAGACAACAAGAGATAAGATAGATAGATAAGCGCAGGGTACACATTTGCAAAGGGATGAGGCAGAGACAGGCAGAGACAGGCAGATACAGAGAGACAGACACAGACACACAAACATGCAGAGAGACAGAGAAAGAAGAGAGAGAGAGAGAGGGGAAGGGACGTCAAGAAAAAGTGAGAGATACACAAACACCGAGAGAGAGATAGAGACAGAGACACAGAGACAGAGAAAGAAGAGAGTGAGTGAAAGAGAGCTAAAGAGAGAGAGAGAGAGAGAGAGAGAGAGAAAGATGGTAAGAAAAATTGATAGATAAGGAAAGAGAGAGTGCTTATGTGTGTTATTATTATTGTTGTAATAATAATAATAATAATAATAATAATAATATTAATATTAACTATTTATTAATTATTATATATTATTATTAACTAATTATTAATTATTATAATAATAATTATTATTATTATTATTATTATTATTATTATTATTATTATTAGACTTTCGCTGTGTTGCTCCCACAAAGGTCATGGTCGAGCACCCGAACTACATCGCCGGCGAAGAGCTGGCGAAGAGGGCCCAGAGGGACCCGTTCTTTCGGACGGAAGAAAAGTCGCAGTTCTCTCCGGACATAACGCCCCTCATTCTGGCCGCCCACTACAACAACCACGAGATCATCCAGATGTTCCTGTCGCGCAACCACACCATCGAGAAGCCCCATCCCATCTCCTGCCAGTGCGCCGAGTGCGTCACCAAGCGTAACTACGACTCGCTGAAGCGGTCAAGGTCACGGTTGAACGCCTACCGGGCCCTGGCCAGTCCCGCCTACATGGCGCTGTCAAGCCCCGATCCGATCATGACGACCTTTGAACTGCGTCAGGAGATGAAGAAGCTGGCACAGGTGGAAAAAGAGTTCAAGGTACGAGGAGAATATTTCTTCACGGCGCCTCTTTTACTTTGTTACGAGCTAATTATTGTTGAGGGTGGGGCACCGGGGCGTGGCCGGTCCCCTATTCTGGTTGGAACCGGTCGTGGGGTTTGCGCCATAGCCGGTGGCAAGCCCTGATTGAGAAAGGAGGAGCCAAACACACGCACAAACACACATAAGACGCCCATCGTCTTTGATACGGACGCGTCTATAAACAAACACAACACACACATACCTTAAGGCTTGCGACTCGCGACGTTTTAGCGCACTAACGAAGACATTGATAATGTTTAGAGGACGTGAGCGCAAGTTCAATCAGAATTCTTCTTCTTTTCATTTAATCTTCAGTTATTATATAAATCATTAAAACGCAAAGGAATTCACCCGTGAACAGCGATTCTCAGTAACTGCCCCGACTGTGACAACAACGACAATGGAGGGGTGGGAGGTCAGGAGTCATTCCACAATCAGCACACCCCCATCAGATTAACCATACACCTATACATTGCTAAGCAGCATTCGGAAAGTTTTTCCTGAAATTCGAATCAGCTCGATATGATATGCGATTGTACCAATTAAACAGATAAAAATTGTTTGGAATTTATCGTTCAAAAAATTAATTACACTGTCTTGACAACAACATGTGAGAATAAACATATTCTCTGTGTTTTTTTCTGTGCGTTTTACTCTTCGCGAAACCTCTCCGTGTGTGCGTGAAGAACGAATACCTCAGTCTCGTGGAGCAGTGCATGGACTTCGCCTGCGAGTTGATGGATCTGTGTCGAGGGACGCAGGAGGTGGAGGCTGTCCTCAGCGAAGGCAGCGACGAGGTCAGATCCCGGGATCCGCTCGCCAGGCTGAAGATGGCGATGGAATACGAAGAGAAAAAGGTAAAACAACAACGAAATTCTACATGCTCAATCAATCAATCAATCAATCAATCAATCAATCAATCAATCAATCAATCAATCAATCAATCAATCAATCAATCAATCAATCAATCAATCAATCAATCAATCAATCAATCAATCAATCAATCAGTCAATCAGTCAATCAGTCAGTCAGTCAGTCAGTCAGTCAGTCAGTCAGTCAATCAATCATCCCCTATTCCAACTTCTTTGATTCTACACCGAAAACAAACACAATTTGCAGTGTACAGTGCCAAAATGGCGCACATATTAACTGCAGAAAATCTAACGACACTGAAGGTAGCAAGAATCTGCAAAAAATAATGTTTGATACAAAAATATCGAGTGTCGCAAAAGTATCTATCGACCTATTTCGTTAGTTTGTCGTTACTGTTTGCCCGTTTACAGTCAATATCAATTTCCAACCGGATCTAAAACAACGTATTATTGTTTCCACGGACAGTTGATGGCCTATAGCGCGACTGAATCTTATATGTGTGCGAGTATAGTTATATTGTTTGCACGGACCGAACGAATAGCCGACTATAAAACACTTGCCCATCTATAATGTAGTCTGCGTTTTCGTGTGCGTGTGTGTGTGTGTGTGTGTGTGTGTGTGTGTGTGTGTGTGTGTACATCCGATACGGTATTATATATATACTAGCTTTTAACCCGTCAAAAATGACGGGGGAGAGTGGCTATCTCCTTCCCCGATTTTTTTTGCAAAAGTTCGTATTATCACATATAACAGTTTTTTAATCTGAAACTGTAAAATGAATGCGTAGATTATCATTTAAAATTTGTCCTATGTGCTCACTGGGTGGCCATGTTCCCCTCTCCACCACAGGGGCTGCACACAATAACGCCCTTCGATTCCATTTGTATTTGGTCTCCCATAAGAGATGCACCCCAGTGTTACCTACGGCCGCCTTTTGGGCATACGGCTCATTTTGGGCTTTCGGACCCAACGGGGCTTTGCCTCTCACGGAGGGCTTGGATTTTTTCTCCCCGAGGGGCTGTGCCTCAGTGTAGGATAAAACCACCACGGGGGCTGGGGCTAGATCTCCCACGGAAAGCTGCGCTTCCAGTAAGGCCTACGGCCTCACATGGGGCTGCGGCCCCACATGTGAGGCTGCGCCCTACGGAAAACTGCGCCCCAGTAATGCCTATGGCCTCACATGAGGGTGCGCCCCAGTAAGACCTGTGACCCCACACGTGGCTGCGCCCCTCAGTGGCCCTACGGCCTCCCTCGGGGCTTGGCTTGGTCTCCGACGGGGGCTGCGCCCCACCCCACGTCGGTTGATGCTTGGTTTACGACGGGAGGCTGCGCCCCCTTCCAGTTGGGTCTACAGGCTATACGGCCCAACACGGGGGACTGCGTCCCCAGTAGGGCCCACGGCGCCACACGGTGTACTGCGCCGCCAGCGGTGCCGTACAACGTGCAGGCAATCAAGACGATTCGTTAAGCTGCAATGAATACGCAGCGTCAAACGCTACTTCGATTAATTAAAGTTTCGTTGTTAATGGCAACAACGTCCTCCAAAATCTGCCGTGTATCGTGACCGACAGACAGACCGGACATCGAGAATTATATAATAAGACTAGGTGTTTACCCGTCAAAAATGACGGGGGAGATTGGCTGTTTTACCACCCAATTTTGTGCAAATGCAATAGGATTTTGCGCAATTAATTTCCCTAACTCGCCGCCTTTCCTTCAACCGAGTTAACGCCCATTCGCGTGAATTTTCAGAAACTTGATAGTCAACGTAAGTGTAATGATTTGGCAGTGTCGAACGACATGCAGTTCTTGATTCTCCTGTTTGCTGTGCTGCTTTTTCACTCCGACCAATAGCCTGCTCCTCATTCTCACTTTATTGTCGCAAACCTCGTGAACGCTAAACTTTTTTTGTTTTACACGGACGGTTAGAAAGAGGAATAAAAAGGCTAAACAATGGTGCAAACCTCATCTTCTTAGTTCTTATATAGCCTGAGCTATAGCAAATTCAAAAAAGTAGGAAACTAAAATTAAAATATTTAATGGAACAGAAATCGATTTAGGAATTCAGTCATGATCCAGCAATAGCATCAATGGGAATGGACATAATGCCTTCGCTGGATCATGATTGTAATTTTGATCAGAATTCTCAGAATTCAAAACTTTCATGAAATTCACCGATAATAGTTATGTTCAAACATTGGGGTCATCGAGTTAGAATTGATATATCTTTACCAAATGTCAACCGATTTTCAAACTTTTGGTTTATTTTGTTCCTCTGACATCCCTTTATAACTTTGCCGCTGACCAAAGTGGGGTTACCGCTGAAAATGTTTGGCTAGGGGCTTTGAATTTTTTTGGGGGAGGGTGATATTTTAGGCCGTAAAGTGGACTCTACCCCATATTTTTCTGTTATGCACGGACGGTTAGAAAGAGGAATAAAAATCTAAACAATGGTGCAAACCTCATCTTTTTAGCTCCTACATAGCCTGAGATATAGCAAATTTAAAACGTTACAGCAATCATTTCTAAGAACGCTTTTCCAAAAATTAAATCCCCAGCACGGTAACGGCTTCTGAAAATTTAATCCCTACTTGAGGGTTAAATTTAAAAAATAGGTATTGAGGTTAGGAAGAAGTAAATATATATAATAACGGGGGGGACATTGGGAGAGGGAGGGGAGGTTTGGGAGGAGGAAAGTGGGTTGTACTGGTTTTCGGAGCAGCGTTGTGTAGGTTTGGGAACGGGGTTTGGGGCCGGTGGGGTAGGGCGGAGCGGTGATGGGTTGGGGCTGGGGCGATTGGGAAAGAGATGGGGAGACGGAATGGAGGTTAGGAGAGAGATGGGGGAGGGAATGGGAACGGAGATTTAAGGCCTGTGGGGTAGGGCGGGCGGGTATGGTTTGGGGCCTGGGCGGAAATGTGAGGCCGCAGCGATTGGGAGAGAGATGGGGAGGGGGGGGGGTTTGGGGAAGTTTGGGGCCTGTGGGGTAGGGCGGAGCGGGTATGGGTTGGGGCCGGTGCGATTGGGAGGTGTGGAGAGAGGAAGGGATTGGGAGAGGGATGGGGAGAGGTAAGGGAAACGGGGGTTGGGGCCTGTGCGGTAGGGCGGGCGGGGATGGGTTGGGCCGGAAAGGGGATGGGTTGAGGCCGGGGCGATTGGGAGAGGGATGGGGAACGGGGATTTGAGCTGCAATTAAGACGCTTCGTTAAACGCTGCGTTTTTTAGACAGTTTTGATTAAACAATTTCGTTGTTATGGCAACAGCGTCTTGCAAAATCTGCCGTGTATCGTGACCGACAGACAGACCGGACATCGAGAATTATATAATAAGATATATATATATATATACGCTGCTTTCTTGTGAACATAAACACTGTATTCGTATTTTCAATGCGCAGCCATCGATCCTTCTCGGTATGTTAACTCGGTAAGTGTAAGTATTTTATGTCCGCTTGAGGTTGTTGAGAATCAAAAAAATTTCTTACATATAGTCACGTGACTATTTACCGTTTTTACTCACGAAGAGAGGCAGGTCGAGATTAATTAATTATCAGAAAACGATGACAGTTATTTATCTAGCTATAGTAACTATCTATTTATCTCTCTCTACGTCTATCTGTCTGTCTGTCTGTCTGTCTGTCTGCTTGTCTAGGCCATTGTATTCTTTGCTTTCACAAATCTAGACGTGAATAATTTTGTCCAAGAAGCGATAGGTCACAGGTATCTTCGGGTAGAAGTTTGTTGCGCGCTAGGCTGGGCTCTGAACGCGTCGCTTATATTATCTGTCCAGAGTTTTTAAAGGTTGATTCATCGCTCTTTGATTACTTATTATATATATATATATATATATATATATATATATATATATATATATATATATATATATATATATATATATATATATTGTGGCACGACCGCCCACTGACAAGCTAAGACACGATACGAAAGCCCTTGTCCTAAGGTGTTTTAAGGGAAAGTTACTAAGGGGGGGGGGGCGATGAAAAACTTTAAAAATCCGGATGAAAACTAATTTTAGCACTTCCCGATTTTAGTTTATTCTGCCCGGCTACCGACAGATCAGCCACAATGGTGGTAGAATAAAATTTCTAATATCGGATGAAAAGTGCAGACAGTCAGGTATGATGGTGATGCGCAACAGTTTCCAGTGTTTTTCTTTGAAAAGACTGCCAAAGTCCAATAGAGAAAAACTCCTGAATAACCTCTATAGGGGGCCTTTATATGAAAGGTGGACCGCCATAATTACTGTGGGGCCAGAAAAACAACTGGGGCCGCGGCCCCCGTAGTTTTCATGTTAAAAAACACCGTGCCTTGTTCTGTTCCATTTGAACCGCAAATCGAAAAGTCTTGACCACGGTCTTTGTTTCGCAGACTCGCTGATTCTCTGAATCAAGCAGCGAGCGAGCTAAGTCAGGATTTTATGCATAGAATTTTGTCTTCAAAACACAGGCCGTGCGTAGTTTCATGTCTCGTAGGGCGGATAGGCCAATAGCACTGGAAGTCATACAAATCTAACCATGCAGGTAAATACAAACGCATAATCTACTAATCTAATCTGGAGCAGCTACTGCACCCATTTAGAGCAAGTGTTTTTGGCCATTCAAACACACACACACACACACACACGCACAAATACACACACACACGGAAAGATACAAATGAACACAAGAACTGATCGTTCTGCAAACATGTCAGTCTGAACAAACGATTGTGCTTTCTCTGTCGTAGAACACCATAGATATTAACCTCGACGACGACTACGACGACGACGATCTCGTCCACAGGAAACAAATATATACCGTGTCACGTGATGGATGATTGCGTTGTCCTTTTCAGTTCGTGGCGCATCCGAACTGCCAGCAACACCTAACGAGCATCTGGTATGGTCCCGAGACGGGCTTCATGCAGTCGCTACCTCTCTGGAAGAAGCTCATCATGTGGATCGTCTGCGTTCCGCTGCTGCCCTTCTTCTGCCTCGTCTACGTAATATCGCCCAATAACAAGGTACGGGACGTTCGGGGTGTGGTGGGTCGGTTGTTTTATTTTTGACACCCCCGTCGTGGCGTGGCGAACCAGGCTGGGGGAGGGGGATCAGAGAGTTATGTAATTAATTATTGCACCTGACTCTTTTGCAGTTTATCTTATACAGGGTGTCTACGAAAAAAACCCCCCAGCAGGAAAACTTTGATTTCTTAAAAGTTCCTAAATATATTTCTATCAAACTTGCCACACTTGTGCAGCACATACTTTACCACCTTTCTGCCAATTTTCATTTCATTTGCATGTAAGGTGGCCATTTTGTGAGATATCAAAGTCAAAATTCGATTTTTCGAATCAACCGACAAAATTTTATTGATTGTCTAGAAATTTCAACTTAAACCACAATTGTTCAATATGGTTATCGGACATAATTGCAAACTCTAACCCTAACCCTAACCTTAATTGCAAAAATTGTTCGGTATCCAAAGCCAAGCTCCCGCAATGTCTGAATTCGCATCTTATCTTCAATCGATATTTTACCCATTTTGAAAGTTTAAATCAAACTTTTATTGTTATGTCGAATTCTGTGAATTTAAAAACATTTTTACAAATTTGCATTCGATTTAAACTTGACTACTACTACTGTAACAACAACAACAACAACAACTGCTACTAATACCACCGAAATTGACATGAAGCCAAATTTATGTGGAGCTATAGATATTTAGGCCTGTCATGCTGCGACTGAGTAGTAAAAATCGAAGTTTGACTTTGATATCTCACTAAATGGCCATGTTACATACAAATAAGATGAAAATTGGCAGAAAAGTGGAAAAATATGTGCTGTACACGTGTGGAAATTTTGATAGAAATATATTTAGGAACTTTTAAGAAATCAAAGTTGTCCTGCTGGGGTTTTTTTTTCGTAGACACCCTGTAGATATAACCCGTGTTTAACTTGATATTGGGAGAAGAAAGGTTCATTTCGTAATCTGAAACGGGTCGAAGCAAAGTCACACACGATGCTGGGAATGTTAAGTTTGACAAGGTGTTGGGATTTAGCCCTACCCACATATATTGTGTATTGGGGCGGGAAGGTGGCAGATTGGTAACGCGCTTGACACTTGACAGGCACGCTGGCGGAACGGGTTCAAGCTGTTAAAACTGTTGAGTGGAAGATTTCAAGCACCCTTTGCTTTTTACAAGAAGCGAAATTCAACGCTGCTGCAACGGGTCTCTGGGTTTTTAACAAACGTAGAAGTTGCATGTATTCTAGAAATATCTGTCGGAATCACCGACAGTGGAAAAAGAGTTCACGAGTAAGCCGATAAATAATAATAATAATAATAATAATAATAATAATAATAATAATAATAATAATAATAATAATAATAATAATAATAATAACAACATAATAATAATAACATAATAATAATAACAATGCACTGTGAGAAACTTACTACTACTACTACTACTACTACTACTACTACTACTACTACTACTACTACTACTACTACTACTACTACTACTACTACTACTACTACTACTACTACTACTACTACTACTACTACTACTACTACTACTACTACTACTACTACTACTACTACTACTACTACTACTAATAATAATAATAATAATAATAAACAGGGTTTGTAGTGGCACAGTAGGATCTGCTCTATGTGAGATCCATTATGTTTCACCCATCAATTTATTCACATTATGGTCTTGCTATGTAATCTCATTCTTTGTCCTCTTTTTCTCTAGTAGGTTTGTTCTTGTGTTCTCCTTCTTTGTCTTCTTTTTTTCGAGTCGACAAATAACAACAAAACATTGCCCTAAACGATGTCATAAATACCTCATTCACTTACTGTACTCACTACTTCTGTAATACTCTGTTCTAGTCTTAATACAGTAGCTGCACAGCGAAGAACGAAAATTCTATAGAAAGAAAGTTAATTTTGCTTTTTTTGTAAAAACACAGTAGAAATGCTGTTTTCAGATAGGAAACGCTTTGCGATGTCCTGCCTCGAAGTTCATAACGCATACGCTGTCGCATGCCTGCTTTCTCATACTGCTCGCCGCCGCCACGTTTCGGCTGGAGGAGAAGTCATATCCGATAGTTTCAACGAACTCCTCGGTACGCGACTACCTCGATTGTCGACTCGGGGAACAACTGAGCGTCGAAAAAGTCGAAATATGCCTCAAAATCACTTTCCGACCGGCGAATATCCTCATGACGAACGTTCAAATATGCCTCATGTTCTGGGTGCTAGGTCTGTCTGCTTATAATACTTAATTCTATACATCCGTGATCCAGTGGCGGCTCCACCGGGGGAGGGGGCAGGGGCCCGTGCCCCCTATTGAGTGCCTGTCCCCCAGTGGCCACCCTGTTGGGACCCTATACTTAATGCTGCATACATTAAACAACAAATGGTTGGCCCCCATGATTAGAAGTTGCCACCCCAACGGCCTTCCACTTGCAAAATTCTAGAGCCGCCACTGCCGTGATCAGCACTAGTCAGTCAGTCAATCAATCAATCAAGTCAGGCAGGTAGTCAGTCAGTTTGTCGGTGAGGTTTGGCTAGTCATGCAACTGGTCAGCATTATAATAGAGAATTTCAGTGCAATTTTGTATATCTGCGAAATTTCTAACTCTCAAGAACTGCACCAGGATGACGGATCCACCAGTTAAAAGCGTAACATTTTCAATTTATTGAACACATTGATTCGAGAAAAATACAAACTATTTTTAAGGCAGTACCGACTCGTACCGTTACAAAAAACATTGATTATCCTCCATATAAATTCTTTGCTGCGACTGCCTACCTGGATCTACAACCTTGACCACCACGGACTACGCATTACGGACTATGGATTTCACCCAGATCGAGCGTTCGTAAATAAGCTGGTGCACTGCACCAAGCTTTCAGTCAGCGCTATAGAAATGTCGTCTTACTTACTTGAGTTGAAGATTTATAAGTCTAATTATCAATCACGTATCTTAGTATTGAATTTTGCTGGCGTTCTGTTCTTGTTCGAGGTCTTCTGTGGATGGAATGCAAGCAGATGTACAATTCCGGTCTGCGCGTCTACCTTCTCGACAACTACAACTGGATCGACTTCGTCCTCTTGTCTCTCTATCTGTCCTCGTACGTCCTTCGTTTTCTCGTCGACCATTGGATCAAGGCAGCGGACAACCGTTACAGCAGCGGGACGCAGAGAGCACGCGAGGCCCTGCTCCAGCGCAACGCCTCACTGTTCAGCAGCATCCAGCAGGAGATATTCCTCGACAGACCAAACGAAGGCAGCAGCTACTTCATGAAAGCATGTACGTTGAACCGTCTTTTAATTTTAAAAACGTCTTATTTAGGTGCCCTGTATCACTACGCTGAGGCGACCACGGACCTCCACGTCTCCCTGTCGTTTGTAGATTGTATGCTGCTGAAGTTATATGATCTTTCATGCAGTGTTTTATCGAGACCTGTAAGAGGGAGATTCCCCTCCCAAAACCCCTCATAACCCCCCAAGAAAAAAATTTCAACAGTGAAACACATTTTGCATTGAACTGTGTCTCTTTCCCTCCAGCCAAGTCAATCTGCCCCCCCCCCCAAGGGCCTGGGGTCTGCATAAAACACCGCTTTCATGTCACATAGCAAGCCTTTTAAAAATAAAAGTCATTATTTGCTTCCCCTTTGCTCTTTCTCTCCACCTTTTCAGCTGCAACGAGGTTTTCCAGACCTATTCCCTCATTATGTGTCCGAAAAATTCTAGTTGCCTTTTCCTTATAGTTTGCATCAGTTTTCGTCGTGTGTCTGCCATTGTCAGAATTTCTTGGTTAGTTTTTTCTGTCCAATGTATCTTCAGCATCCTCCTCAAATAAAGAAATTCGGTAGAAAAATTAACTGACTGACTAACTTACTACACTGTAGATAGACTCGGCGTATTGGGCTAAAAATAGCAGGTAATGGGGCAGTGCACCTGACCTCGTGGGCGCATTGGTCACAGCTGCACAGAATTCCCGCTGAAGCAGTTTAATATAATTAGGCAGTAAGTAAGTAAGTAAGACGACATTTCTATAGCGCTATCCGAAAGCTTTGGCGCAGTGCACCAGTGGTCAGTTTTAACGTATTTTCATCAGCAACAATGTTACTAAAGAGTAAAATTTGCACGGTTTGGGACCTCTAAAGAATATTTACCCTTAAGGGTTTCAGAGGATACCCACTGCTGCTATACGTGACAAGTACTGCCCTGGATTTAAGCTGACTTCTCTTTTTTACAACGTTGTTCCCAACTGAGGCGTCGTTGCTATTACTGAACTGAGATGTCAACGTCTTTCCCATACTCTTTCTCTCTCCCTCTCCCTCTCTTTGTAATTGTAACTCTGTCTCTTTGTCTGTCTGTCTCGGTCTCTCTTTCTCTCTCTCTCTTTATTTCTCTGTCTGTCTGTATGTCTCTGTATTTATCTATTTGTCTGCCTCTATCTGCCTCTAATCATCTTGTCTGTCTAATGTCTGTCTGTATGTTCCAGATGTATGGGGATATAGAGGTATAATAAAGTATATATATATGCATATCTGTCTGTCTGACTCAAAAATATATGTGACCATTTTTGCTGTCGCCTCAACCAAACATCTCGCCTCGGAAAATCTGCAATAAAAATGCGTTCCGATCCGTTTAGGTTACTACTTGCAGCCTGTCGCCTCCTAATATGCGTGATCCGTTTAGTTGACTGTGTGCAAACGCCTCGTTTATATTATAGTATCGTCAGCCATGCACTCGTGTTTTATATTTCCAGCCAGGTTTTCGTGGAAACCGGACGATCCGGAGATAGTATCCGACGTCCTGTTTGCCGTGGCCAACGTACTCAGTATAGCGCGGACGACGTATCTCATGCCGGCGTTCGAAGTACTCGGCCCGCTTCAGATATCCCTCGGTCGAATGATAGGAGACATTACACGCTTTCTAGTACTGTTCACGCTAGTAAGTATACTTCCTGAGCGGACATTTTGTCGTGTTTTTAACGTCCGCATCATGCGTCGTCATATCAGACGCAAGAATCAAATCAATCGATGGCGGCTAATCTAAGAAGTATGACAATTTTACATTTGTCATTCGACTTATTCTATCTCAGCAGGGGCATTTTGATCATATTTAAACAGTTCCTGAAATCAGACAAATCTGTTACTTAACATAATTCTTTGGTTTGAGATGGGGCTGGTTCTGGGGAGCTACCACTTCTCCCCCTCCCCCAACGTGTTGCGTAAGTATTAGGGGTGATCTTGATCTTGGGATGGTTAAAGCCCTCAATCCTCGGCATATCGAACTATGCCTGTAATGTAATGTAATATCGGTTTCATCAGCACTATTGAAGCAGTAAGATCCGGGTATAACTAACTGTTTTCTTATAATCTTATCAATAACCGTATGGCTTATATCCACTTTCAGAGTATCGTAGGCAGAAAATATGTTAATGATCGTTTCTGTGCTCCTACATTTAGGTGTTACTTGCCTTCATGGTTGGCCTGCATAATCTATACTGGTATTACGGATCACAGACTTATCACATCAAAAAGGACGGAAGAGATAAGCTTGTTCATACTTCGGAGGCATTTCAAGGGTGATTAATATTAATTATATCCACTATTAAAATAAAGTATTTCGATAACAGTGTAGATATAGCAGAACATAATAGATTTATATATACTATATGCCATTGGTCACAGCTAATGCGTCTAACCATTACTGTCATACGATGTTAAGATGAAAAAATTTGGCCGTGAATTTATTTAGTCAGAGAAATTTGCGCTTAGTTGTCACTTAACATAACCTTTCGACCTATACTAGCTGCTTTGTATTTCGTCTAGATTCGGACAAAATAATTGGGTATACATTGCACTGTTCTGTTTTTCCAGAATGCCACGCACTTTGTACAGTTTGTTCTGGTCGATGTTTGGCCTTGTCGGTGTCGAGAGCGTCGAGATAAAGTACCCAAAGAAGGAGCTTGGCGATCAGTATGCCTACAGTTTCCCCGGCGGAAGACACGCCACTTCGATTGTGGAGGGCGTTGGGCTGTTTCTGTTTGCCCTCTATCATGTCACCATCATCATCGTGCTGACCAACATGCTGATTGCCATGATGAGTCACTCGTTCGAAGATATTCAGGTAATAAGAAGGTTCTGTAAAGTTTTGTCGAATCGGTTACAATGTCAACAAAGTTCCATCTCGTAGTTTCTTATTTCTATTATTATTTTTTTTTATAAATTTGAAATTCACAATTGGATCGTACGGAAATTTAATACAGGCAAGCATTGTATATATAATTTCCCAATGTTCGTGACTAACGTAACGCCATCTTCATTGGACGAGACGTAACTGTAATTTTATAATCGTTGCTAAGTAACTAAACCTAATAATGGGCGGAGCTTGATGAAAATTTACGTCGTCGTTTCATAACTGCATGGCTGGACGTTGTTCTGTATATTATTACAAATATTCTGCCAGAATTTCACACGACCGCATCGTAGCGTATAGTGGAGCACCGTTGACCAGCTTCCACCAAGAGACACTATCCATTCAAGTCGCCGATGTAATGCAGTCAACCAATCTGAATCCCCTGGCCCGAATCGATCTCGTGTCCGCGCAATTTTTATTTCACCTCTGAACTTTCAACTTTGAACTCGTAGCGATAGCGACGAAGATCTTGACGGTCCGTCGATGCGCTACGCAGTTAGGAAAGTATATACTACTTGGGAATAATAATAATAATCATAAGTAATTGAAGATTCTATGAATCGACTACACCGTCTCAAAATGACTATAATTGTCCTGACTCGACCTGCATGACCCGTTTTACCGACGACAATACGGCATTCGTTCCGCTTTTTTCTCGCCAGCAGCATGTGTGTACGTGTGTGTAAGTATTTGTGTGTATATGTGCAATGTGTGTTTATGTATATGTGTATATGTATGTGTGTATATGTGCAAACCCCACATGAATTTCGCAACAAACATTTATTATCTCATTTCAATGCCTAAACCACTGTAACAAGCAAACTAAATGTAACCTGATCTATTATTCTGCTCAGTTCAGTTTTATTCAATTCTGTTCTTTTCAATTCTATTTCGTTGCATTCAAATACATTCTGATCTATTCAATTCTATTAATTTCTATTTTGCTGTGTGTGTGTGTGCTACTGCGTTTGTATATCGGAGGACGACTCATGACGTCTTGCATAAACACACATATTCGTGTGCAAGGGCTATTCCTGATATTATCACGAACGGTCCTTGTGCGCATCAAAACAAACAAAGAAAACGATGATGACTGCTGATGATTCAATCCGATCGTCGACTTCTATAGCACCACTGCATATCGCACAAAATCCTAACTAATCCTACAAGTAAGCAAGTCCAAATCCAGGATATCTTGGGCCGCACAACCGGATGATAGCTAGTCTATGTTGAATCAGCTTGGGAAAATTTGTATTTTGTCCTGTTCTAATATTAGATAAAGAATCTGAGGTGATGATTTCGTATTTGTTTCGGTGATAATAACGATGACAACGACGGACATTAAATTCTTACGATTTTGGAAATAAAATTCGTGAACTAAGTAGACTACCGAGCGCATTATATATATATATATATATATATATATATATATATATATATATATTATATTCCTCATCTTAAGATAACAAAGTGTTGAGTTGTTTGTTGGCTCTTTGGTGCAATCACTAAATGTTGAGAATTTTTACAATGGTTTTCACACAGGCTAACTTAATAACCTAAACCAATTGAAATCACGTTATTATTATTATTATTATTATTATTATTATTATTATTATTATTATTATTATTATTATTATTATTATTATTATTCATCATCATCATCACCATCATCATATGCCACTCACTTCGATGTTGATCTTTGTTTTCTTAGGGCGACTGTGATGTCGAGTGGAAATTCGCTCGAACGAGGCTGTGGGTGAACTATATAGACGATGGTAACACCATGCCCGTACCGTTCAATATGATCCCCACTCCGAAATCCATCAGATACGTTTGGAGCTGGACAAAGGAGCTCTGTCGCAAAGACGACAACGCCATCAGAAACTCGACAAGTGCAAGCGCCAGACCTTTATCAAGGTTTCGCTACGTCTTGAAACTACTATCTATAGCAAGTATCTCATAGAATACTAGATAACTCCTACTGTTTCGACGATTAATGAACTTATTTTCACATACCGTTCAACACGATCCCCATTTATGAGTTATCTAGGGTATTGAGTTGAGTTCCTTCTTTTTCTTTCTTTCTTTCTTTCTTTCTTCTTCTTCTTCTTCTTCTTCTTCTTCTTCTTCTCATCATCATCTTTATCTTCCATCATCTATGATGACGATGAGTTTGGAACGACATGACTCCAGGTCTTCCTGTCTCTTGTCATGTGTGTTGCTTCTTCCAAGTTTAGACTTTGTTTTCTGACATTTTCTTTTATATTATCTATCCATCTCTTAGCGTGTCTTTCTCTCCTTCTATTGGGTTAATATTGGGAATTGGGCCATTACACTGCAAATGTTATGAGTAATTCGAATGGTTTTCCACACAGACTAACTTGGCCTCCTAAACCAATTGAAAATCACGTTACGTTACATTACATTACTTCGACTGTTTGAGAAATTGTCTGAAGGCACAAGATATTCTCAGATGCATAGCAGCACAGCACAGCACAAATACATTAAAAATGACCTACTTGCTACTTGCTGGAAAGATAACATAAAAGAATGGACAGGACTCACTATATATAGAGCAGGTGACAAGAACAACAGAAGACCGTAACACTTGGAAGAAGACAGTCCACGATGCAGCCAATCTTCGGAGCGAAGACGGTTAAAGACTGTTTACCCATTTTATCCCAAAGTATTCTAATCTATTTGTTCCCAATATTATTACTATTAAGTCTTAGACCGCTCACATCTCTTTTTTCATACGATTATAAGTGAGCAAAATTTCGGGTAAAACGAAAGTAGCTCTAAATCACTTTAACTGCAGTAAATCGCCAGCAAAAAGTTTTGATTTTTACTGTCGATCGATCAAAAGTTGTCATCTATTATATTGGTGGCATATATTAATTTCTCTATCAAAACTTTAACTGTAACTATCATTGGCGTAGCCAGGAATATTTTTACACCCTTAACACCCCTCAGCACTCCACAATTTGAGACCGACACCCCCCCTCAATATGAGCCAGGGATGATTTTTTGCTTGTCAGACTTTTCAGCAGGGTCCGACCCCCAGAATATACCGACACCCCCAAATTGATAATCCTAGAAATAACTCTGGGCGTAGCCACCAAATTTTTTCACCAGAAACTGCGGACGTGCCCCCGCCCATTCCGGAATCCTGGCGACGCCACCGGTAACTATGAATACCTGCTGTCGTTTTCTACACGCTGCAGATACGAAGAGAAAAGGTGTGTCAGAGTATGAACATCGAAACTCCAGAAACGAATTATTCCGATATCCTACAGCGTCTTGTACGGCGGTATCTCTTCAAACTCGAAAGACAGAAGGAAGAAGGTTCGTCGATATTATAACACAGAGAATGTCAGCAGCACGTCGAATGCAGATCAAGTCTTACTATATAATACATCGATTTTTCCCTACTTCGAAACATTATCGCCTCTGGCAAATTCTTTACATATCTGTTCTATTATATTCAGTTCTGTTATTTTCTAATGCATTCCGTTCAATTCTTTTCTTTCTATTCTAGTATGTTCCATTATAGTATATTCTGTTCTGATCTTGTCTATTTCATTCCTTTCTCTTCTATATATGTCAATTCTTTATAATCTATTCTGTTCTATTCTTTTCATTTCTTTTCTTTTCTTATTCATTCTATTCTATTCTCTTTTCTGCTCTATTATAGTCTTGCATGTGGTCAAATCAGCCTTGCTCGTTTGAGTGGCCTCTCCAGTGTTTAATCTAGACTCCTGGTCTCCAGGGGGAACTGACAAAGCCGGAGGGAAACTGACAAAGCCGGGGGAATTCTGTTAGGGGTCTGCTGTTAGTTGATGTAGTATGCCAAAATTTCCGCGGAAATTTTAAATATCCGGGGGAAAAGTACAATTTTCCCCCGGAAACGGCCTAGATTAAACACTGGGCCTCTCCGTTCTTAGCAATTTATAAAGTCGAGACATTATTTGCTACATTGTTCAAGACCGATGTGAATCAATTCTGGAATTCTTGCTGCTTTTGAATTTCACGAAGAAGATGCCAATTCTTTCATATCCTCGACTTTAACGGTGATAAATGTCCATAGTTTGGCAGCTAATGAACATAGATGATAACAATGAATAAGAAGGGGAGAAGAAGAAGAGGAAGAAGAAGATGGGGAGGAGGAGAAAGAAGAGGACGAAAAAGAGGAAGAAGAAGAGGAAAAAGGAATTTAGGAAGACAGAAGAAAAAAGATGACAAAATGCATATACCGTAGAGCTTCATTATAGCGGGCTCGATTACATATAGTGTATTATATATATATATATATATATATATATATATATATATATATATATATATAATTATATTGCTAATTCCCGAGGGACTTATGATAAAAAATTGTCCGAGACATGAAATTATAGTGTGCTAGCTCTCGTTCGATTGCAGATTTGGAAATGTTCCTCGAATGCGATGGCGTTGAAACGCTAAATCGTGACGGATATTCTTTGGAACAGAGATATATTATATATATATATATATATATACCTGTGTGTGTTTATATATATTATATATATGTGTGTATTATATATTATATGTATGTTCGGCGTTATAAATATGTACGGTCCCGTTGATGCGCTATATTTTGGATGGTATTGGATATAACAGGGGTGCACAACCCCTGTGTGTATTAATATATTTTTTTCTGGCCCGCGGACAATTTCGAACAACACAGAAAACCGGCCCACCAAAGGGTTCTGTCCGGCCCGCGGTACAATTTCGAATAACAGAAAACTGGCCTGAGAACAGTAATTTTGTATAGAAATTAGGTATCTGCTGACTGATATTCATATATGTTGGGCTACTTACAAATTTTGACCTATAACAACGTGACACAGAGACGGGCGATAATATCTCACTTTGATAACGTGCTTTATATATTAAATTGTCACTGTAAGTCTAGATTGTCTAAATTCGAGACTAAAAATTAAGACTGATGCAGAACAGCGACATTTCAGTGAGGAATGGACACGTCTGTATTTTATGGACACGTTTAATGGCAAATCGGTGTGTTTAATTTGCCGTGAATCACTTAGCGTTTAATATGAAAGAGTATAACTGCCGACGACACTACGAAACGAAACATGCCGCTGCTTATGATGAACTGCAGGGTGAGTCGCGGGAACAGAAAATTGAACTGTTAAAGAAGATTCTGTCAACCGAACAGAATTTTTTCACAAGGAAGTCGCTAGAATCAAAGTGTTTTACACGGGCCAGCTGCAAAGTGGCCCAGCTAATTGCAAGGTCACCACGGCCTTTTGCAGACGGAGATTTTGCTAGAGATTGTCTCCTAAGCATCTGCACTGAAATTTGCCCAGAAAACACCAGCCTTTTCAGCAAAGTTCCATTGTCAAGAATGACAATTCAACGTTGAGTTGAGGACCTTGCAACAGACGTTTACTGAGCAGTTGATTGGCAGATCAACTGAATATTGCCAAACATTATAGGCAGAATTTAAAATTCGGTTTCAAGACTTCAGAGAGAAGAAAGATTTGTTTAATTTCATGTCTAACCCTTTCAGCTGTACAGTGCAAGATATTCCTGATGAGCATCAGTTGGAGGCCATTGACCTTCAGTGTTCATCTGAACTTAAATTGGCTTTCAACGAAGAAAACATTTTAACATTTTTCAAAAGTCTTTGTCCTAACAAGTTTGGAAAAATTAAGGACTTGGCATTACAGTTGTTTTCAATGTTTGGAAGTACATATTTATGTGATCAGACATTCTCAATTATGAACCTCAATAAAAAATAAGTTGAGGTCAAACTTGACTGATAGCAACCTCACAAACATTTTAAAGATTGCTACAACTGAATTGGAACCAGACATTGATAAAGTGGTTAAACACATTCAGTCACAGCAATCTCACTAGAATTAGATTGTGCAGACTGAGGAATTACTGTTTGTGTTATAGAAAGTAGTATGTAAAAAAACTGGTGTTTTATGAAGCATTAGTTAATTATAGCATTTATTAAAGTTAATCTTGCTTGATTTGCTGATTTATATAAATTTTATGGTTATATACAATATATTTTATATTAAACATGCATTTTCGAGATTCCGGCCCGCGAGTACTCTGGGAATGTTAAATTTGGCCCTCGGCCTAAAAAGGTTGTGCACCCCTGGGATATAACGTACCTCGAATATCACGTAATCAATAAATTTTGCAGACCCGATACATACGTTACCCGATACATACGTTACCCGATACATACGTTACCCGATACATACGTTACCCGATACATACGTTACAACGAAGTTCTACTGTAATAATATTATAATAGAACGATTGCCCTGTGTTGTTAGGGAAGGACAGCATTGGCATTGCAACGGACAACCTGTTAGGTGGGTCTGGTCAAGACTCGCACAACAATCGGTCTGACGTCGAACCAGCGTTTGCAGGCAAGTTTCATTCGCACTGACCGGAACGACCTCTCTTATGGCGTCGTTGTTTTGTGCTTAAGTGGATCAATACCAGAGTTTATTTTTCGGATATTGGAACAGGCCTCGTTGAATCGTCTTCGCCCAGTGACATACTGCATCTATGCTCATCGTATATCTGTTGACTGAATTGCTGCTTGTCAAGAATTAGCACGTCGTCTACTGACATCACCATCTAAAGTATAATTTGGTCCACACATAATAATAATGATAATGATAATGAAAATGAGAGTGATAATGATGATGATGCTAATAATAATAATAATAATAATAATAATAATAATAATAATAATAATAATAATAATAATAACAAGGTTTAAAAGTGGTTCAGGGGTTTGCCCTGTGTAAGAACCACTGTTGTACCTTCCAATCTAGTATCCTATGCTACTGAGTTTTAGTAGTAGTAGTAGTAGTAGTAGTAGTAGTAGTAGTAGTAGTAGTAGAAGAAGAAGAAGAAGAAGAAGAAAAAGAAGAAGAAGCAAAAGAAGAAGAGAAGAAGAAGTAGTAGTAGTAGCAGGCTAGCAGCAGCAGCAGCAGCAGCAGCAGCAGCAGTAGTAGCAGTAGTAGTAGTAGTAGTAGTAGTAGTAGTAGTAGTAGTAGTAAAAATAATATAATAATAATAAGTTGTTGTTTACGTAATTTAACAGGATCTGTCCTGTGTTACACTATTTTCTTAACATATCCTGGATAATTTACGTTGGACTTACTTACTTTGTTAGACTCTGAAGACGTCGACGACTATAGCTCAGCACCGACGATCAACACAATAGCGAATCACGTGACGCCGCCTTACCCTCCACCTTCCTCCGCTCCCCCCGCCTACGGCACCAACGCCTGCCACTCGCCCTCCGCCGCCGCCCCCGCCGCCACCGCCACCGCTCCAAAGCTCCCTTCGACGGCGGATGTCCGTCAAGCCACCGCCGCCGGCGTCGGCACTGGCCCCGGGTCGACAGTCCAGGGGCCGGCGGTCCTTCTCCTCGGCGGCGACGGCGGCGGCGGCGGCGGCGGCGTCGACCGGCGGTCAGCCGCTGATCCAGCTGCTGTCCCTGCCTCAGATCGACGCCATACAGCGATCGTTGAAACTGCTCGACGTCCGTCTTCAGCACGTCCAGGCGAACACGCGCGAGGAGGACCACACCCGACAGGACATCGAGCACATCCGCCGCGTGATGTCCGAGAACCAGAAGGCCCTGGCGACCGTCGTGACCGTCCTGGCGTCGATCCAGGAGGAGGTCCGGTCGCTGAGCATCGCCGTGCATCGCCAGCAGACGACGACGACGCTGCACCTCCAACCGAACCGCAAGAGGTCGAACGAGTTTCGAGGCGGCGGCGGCGTCGGTGACAGGGTGGAGCCGAAGGACGTCGCCAAGATGGAAATGTCCCCGGTGTAGCTGCGTGTCTGCCTTCTAAGCGCAGTCGAAGAAGGTTCTCTCCTCCTGCCTATAGGATAATTCGGACCCGGACGCAGACCGTATGAAAAGTAATTTAGGAAAGAGTTACGGTTCATGGATTATTTTCTTTGAGTCTGTAGGACACTATCGAAAGGAAGTGAATCATCTTTGACAGCACACACACACACACACACACACACTGTGCATGACATCATTGCTATGCCTGTGGAATATCAAGGAACGTCGTTTGAACTGGTAACGTCGCTGCAGAATTGGATTATTCCAACAGATTGTCTTCACCTGGAAAATCCAAACTGGAATATATTACGGTTTATCCAGTAGCCAGTTGCAATTATCATAATTTACGGTAGTTTCTGTTGCTGGGTGGTGGTGATGATGATGATGATGCTTTTGTTTTTGAGGGCCCAGCGTCGAATATAGCTGCCACAGTTGCAACACATTTCTGGATTGGATTTAGCGAAACGATTACCGCTTCTTTTCGCTCATGGAAGGTTTTCAAACTCTGGAATCACGCGTGATCTGTCTCTGGAGCATGTAACAGTCACAGTGTCTATTTAGCTGCAAACATTTCACGTCATCTTGCAAAATCATCTTCCTTGGTGATCGTTACCCCCTCCCCCCGGCTGACCTTGAAAGCATTTTCGATTTAGTCGTCTTCTTCGTTGCCGAACTTCTGACGGAAATTGGAACTTCGAAGTTGCAAAACGACACAGAAAGATTTCGCAGAAAGAGAAGGTTAAGCCTATATGCCATGTTCAAATGAGAACACGAAAATAGAAAGCACCAACGCACATCGAACGAACATTCTAAAACTAATCGCATTCGCCTAGGCTTGAGCGATAACTAATGGTATAATTTTTAATATACATGCTAAAACTGTCTCTGGAACTTGGCACTTTTAGTTGTTAAAACAGTCATATATATCTTCCTTCCTACTGTTGTAACAATCATTCGTGGCGTGTTTTTTTCACATGCGCCAGTTTCAATATATATAGCAACGAAACTATGCAGCAATACAAGAATGTCTTCTCGTTATTTTTGTGTTTTCTTGGCTGCAAGAGATTATAGAAATCGCTGAAAGAACGCCCTCTTCAGCATGGCAAGCTGCTCTATCTTAATAATGCAGTTCTGCCCAGAATTTAAGGGTTTTTGCGAAGATCTACCTGTTTTAGACCTCTCAGATATAGGTTTACGGTAATTCTAGCAACGCTTTTGCCCAGTGGCGTCAGTCTGTAGTAAAAGTTGTGAGGGTCTATACTTGTTGTTGTGCCGGCGATAGCTGGTGCTATTGCATTTGCACCATATACTCTTTTAGCATAGTTCTTATTACTTATTAGTGTTCAAAAATACCAATTGCTGATTATATCTATTATCTACCCAACGCAACAATTTGTTAAATTATCGTACAACGGTACAATATAGATTTATTCAGATTTTTGTGAGGGTCCAGTACCTTATGGACCCTCACAACCACATTTTTGTGAGGGTCCGGACCCAAGGATACTCACGGGATTGACGCCACTGCTTTCGCCTATTGAAACCTAATCTCGATCTACTTGTACATTGACCGCATATGCAGGCATGACTAGCTACCTATTAGGAAATTATAATCACTTATTCCTTTCAGTGGCGTAGCCAGGATTTCCGGAAGGGGGTTTGGTTTTCGGTTTTGACCGTGACCAACTTCGGAAAAATCTTCACAAGCAAAAAAGAGGTTATCTCCTCTTTTTTCCTGACAAGCCAAAATGGGATATCTGCTCTATTTTTCCTGACAAGCAAGAAAGGTCGTCATCTCTTAAACCGTTGCATTTCAGAGTCAAGGGGGGGTTGACTCCCAAAATCGCGTGCCAAAATTTAAAATGCATGGAAACTCAATAAAAATATTTTGTTTTCGACAGTCAAGGGGGGCTTTAACCCCAACCCACCTTGGTTACTCCGCTGATTCTTTTATATCCAAATGCGCACCAATGATATTTGACGCCCATGACAGGGGGTCAGAAAACTAAATTAGCAGGTTAACAACTCTTTAATTAACAAATCATGACATTTCTTGACGCTTGACTAAAACTAGAAATGCGGTTTTCTACGATGTGCTCAAAATCAGGTTATCAAGTTCTTCTAATTCTACGCTGAGTAGAGCAAGGTCATAGAAATTTTTGGCGCCTTTTTAGAGTGGCGTCCCTGGTATCTGACTTAGCTGCCATACCCTAGGCACGCCCAGTGGCGGCTCCACCGAGGGGCCAGGGGGCCCATGCCCCTATTGAGTGCCTGGCCCCCAATGCCCCAGTTGGGACCCTATACTTAATGCTACATACATTAAACAACAAATGGTTGGCCCCACCATGATTAGAAGTTGCCACCCCAACGGCCCCCCCCACTTGCCAAATCCTAGAGCCGCCACTGGGCACGCCCAGTGATTAAATGAATTTTTCAGAGGTGCCGGATCTTCTTATTTTTCTTCCAACCGCAAAATTTCTTCGCAGCTTTTTAAAAAATTAATTTTAAACGAACAATTCACGTTTTATTTTCTTTCCCGTGCATGCAAAGTGCTAAAGTAAACAGTAAAAGATCACAACGAATAAAAAGTACGTTCCGGATTTCATGACAGACGTTCCGGATCTTTACCAGACGTTCTGGATTGGAGATCCGGCAAAATCCGGCTCAATGTAACTCCTTGGCACGCCACTGTTTATACCACCGTAAGATAGCTCCGAATTTAATATCTGTCTTGACCATGCATATGGCCTTGATCTTACTTACTATTTGATATATTGTCTTGAATATCTTAGCACTTACTGTAGTTGGTCAATTTATGCCAAACGCTATGATGTATTCATGTTTTGTCCCAGTCTGCGAACTGGGGCAATGAATGCCGTCTTCTTCCAGTCTTCAATCAGACTTGGTCGATTCCTTTTGCTTGCAAATTTTTATTTACGAGCGCTCGCTCGTTCGTTCGACGTGGGAACAGCATAGGCGAGCGAGCGAGCGCGCGCGTCGAACTCTGACCCGCTTTAATTATTTGTTCTTCTGCGTAAGGACTGCGCAAACAATAAAAGCTTCCCATCTCTAGTATTAGAGCAAATCCGGGATTGTAAATCCCCGAGCGAAATTGCGTCGGAATCTCTCTATTCGCTCTTAGCGGGATTAGTTGACGTCGAGAGTGGCAGCCGTTACCAGAAGAAGCACCGTAAACTCAACATCGGGCATCGGTAATGGCGAATGTTAATTTATACCATTGGAGAGTGCGGTAGTATACTTGAATTCCTATTTATTACTGACTACCCCCAGTAGCGTGCAGAGGCAGTGGCGTAGCTAGGAATTTGTTTTTTTTTTTTGGTGCAATTCTTATATTTTAAAAATGGACAAGCATATGTAGCATACAGGAGCATAGCCAGGAATTTGATTTAGGGGGGGGGTATAATGTGATTTGGGGGTATAAATCTTTAAAAAACGTTGAAAATCTTTAAAACACATTAAAAACTGTAAGGTAGCCTGATTTTTTTTTTTGGGGTATATATACCGATATACCCCTGTCGCTACGCCCTTGGCAGCATATCGATAATCGATTCGAGCAAACTTGATTCAATTTGGCTATATAATGATAGTGATGGCACTCAAGACACCGTCTAATTTCTAATTATGCAACATTTTCCCTGTTTTTCAGTTTATTTATAACACGACCTGTATCCAATGGGCCCGTTGAAAAATGTGTAGGGCCTACATCTACGTCGCCATCACAACTTGGCAGTGACACAATGGCTTTGGGATCTGATGTACATTCTGCTGACAAAACTGTTGGCAGAGGAAAGCTTTCATAAGTGTTTTCATTTGTCAAAAGCCTATCGTCAACGATGGGCGCCTGTTACTGATGGTCTGCAATTTGAGAGTCCAGGTTTGACCGAAAGAAATCTGAAATTTTCACTACCTTTTCTTTGGTTCAGACGGTTCTGTCTGATCTGTCATTGCAATGATCTGTATGAAATAATAATAATAATAATAATAATAATAATAATAATAATAATAATAATAATAATAATAATATGCCACGTATGAAAATTGACTTCATGCATACACGCCTATACATACAACAGATTTCTGCTCTTTAAACATGTCCTCACATTTAATATTTAAGTATTTTTTATTTCAATATAGCCTACTCTCAAAAAATATACATCAAGTGTACTGCAGTCTAGAATTTAACAAGTCGGTAATACGAATCTATTTTCTGGAGTTACAACGTTAATTGTATTTAACTGTGAAGAAAAGATAAAGATACGATGGACGATTATGGTTATTATTATTATTATTATTATTATTATTATTATTATTATTATTATTATTATTATTATTATTATTATTATTATTATTATTATTATTATAAAGTAAGCTAATGACTGTGCTCGCTGTGTTAGTACTTCTAACATAATTTGTTTGACGATTCGCAAGATTGGAATTAATTAAGAGAAAAGGGCTAAACAATGTGATGATTGCTAACGTCTCGTCTTAAATATAAAACATTTGTTACACCTCTCAAATAATTCCTTCAGAGATAGAGCAGAAATTTGTGACAACCATCAGACATGGACTTAGGTTGGGTCCACCCATGGGTTGGGTTGAGCCAGAAATTTTCATTTTTATGGTGGATTGGGCTGTGTTTGGTGAAATCCCTGCACATTTATTAAACGTTTACAATGGTAGGCTATAGTAGTATTTCTTAGACATTACACTGAACTGTCCATGTTTGCAACTTAAAGCCAAGGAGTACATATTACTCAAGAGTCAATATTTTGTCGCTAAACTTAACAGGGTTGGGGTTTTAAAAACTCATTCATGGCCCAATAAATTGTAATGTATTACGGTGGGTTGGGCTGGACCTGAATAATTATGATGGGTTGGAACAGCATATGAAGACAACGTCGACATTTAACTAATTTAACCGTTTAAATTCATAATTAAGACATCTTAACCTAATTCTAACCGAAACTAAAAGTTCAATAATCATTCTGATATCTGAATGCCTCATCTCGAAACTAATTTATCTACAGTAAATGCCCATTAGCCAGTAATAGCCTACATTGTATAATGCATGCACGGATACAACGACAAAAGTACAGTTGTTAACAACTGCTCTTGGTTAAAAATCAAACGTATACCGCGTCGTTCAAGCTGAATTAGATTAAGCAATTAAAAGTTGTCTTAGAATTTCGAAGCAGTTTCATTGTCTTGGATGTTTCTTGGTGTGTGTAGGTTTCTGCCATCTTCTCCGGACACAATCATCGCCGTGATTTATAAGACCCTCGTTTGTTTTAAACATGTCGATGTGCGCAACAGACTGTCTGTCTTTTCCGGCGTTTTCGCGATCTTTCGTCGTTTTTCGGTCTTCTGCGGCGCGGCGAAGGAGTGCGGCCTGGTCTTTGCGGCCCGAACAGCGACTTCCGGTGCCGCAAAGAACAAGGCACAAGAGTCGCCGGAAGCTCTTCCGGAAGTTCTCCGACAGGAACGCGTACAGAATCGGATTGAGACAGCTGTTCGTGTACGCCAGACAGCTGAACGCAATCTTCGCCGCGACGAACCGCAGACTGTGATCGGTGTACCGGCAGACGAACTGTACGACCAGAACCAGTTGGAGGGGCAGCCAGCAGACGGCAAAGGTGACGACGACGGCGACGACAAGGCGAGTCGCCCGGCGCTGCTTGCCCCTCGAAACGTCCCCGGCTGCTGCTGCCGCTGCTGCTGCCCGCCGCGCCCCTGGCCTAGTGCCCCGCAGGAGTCGCCGCATCATAAGCCCGTACAGAAGGCTGACGGCGGCCAGGGGTATCACGTACGCGAACGCGAAGAAGCACGCGTAGTAGGCCTTGCCGTGGTCGTGATAGTCGAAATCGTCGCCGTCATCGCGTCGGTAGATGAACGCGTTGACGCAGGCCGACCGCGCCTCGCCGTCGAAATCGTACTCGACGCTCTTATGCTCGACGATGACCGGGTAGTTGGCGGCCAGTATCAGTACCCAGGATACGGCCGCCACGATCGACGCGTTCCGCGCGGTCCTGACCGCCATCGACCGCACGGCGTGTACGACGGCCAGGTACCGGTCGAAGGACATCATGACCAGGGTGTAGACGCTGGCGTAGGTGGTGACGTGGACGGAATACTGGTAGATCTTGCACCAGACGTCGCCGAACGGCCAGACGGTCGTGGCGTACCCGACGGCGGTGAAGGGGACGCAGGTGACGATGAAGAGCAGGTCGGCGACCGCGAGATTGACGATGAGAACGTTCGTCGGGCTTATCGTTCGTCGGTTGAAGGCGACGACGACGATGACTAAGAGGTTGCCCACCAGGCCAACGACCGTTATTAGTCCGAATATCGTCGGAACGACGACGCCGACGACGAATTCGAAGCGACGCGTGGCTCTCATGTCGTCGTCGTCGCCGTCTTCGCCATCGTCGCCGCCGACGACTAGACCGTAGTCCGATGCGACGGAAGGCGACGCGCTGTGGCGTTGTCGCTGTGCTTCGATAGTACTGTACTCAGCCGGACTCGTCGCGGTCGCGACCAATAGATGTCGCCATTTGTTCTTCCTCTCTACGACGTGTCTATGACGTGTCCAGGAAGAAGGAAAAGTAATTGTTGTTGTTGTCGAATGAAAGATAAAACCTGTAGTGGACAAACAGAAGTTGGAATAGAGGGATGCAGGCCTATGAGTGACACAATGGGTTTCAATATAAGAAGAAAAATACTATCCTAAACCACTAAATCCACTGTTATTATTATTATTATTATTTCTTTCTTATTATTATTATTATTATTATTATTATTATTATTATTAGTAGTTATTAGTAGTAGTATTACTAGTATTAGTATGTGAAAAGTTCAGTGGAAGGCGACTGCGTTGAATCTCTGTAGTGTCACGGATATTCGTTGTAGAAGAAAGGATGTTTCTCTTTCATCTCCAGATAGTCGTGTAGGATACTGCAGATTACCTTTTATTATTATTATTATTATTATTATTATTATTATTATTATTATTATTATTATTATTATTATTATTATTATTATTATTATTATTATTATTATTATCATCATCATCATCATTAACATCATTTTATGTGGTCAGTCATCGTCATCATTAACGTGAAAATTTGTAATTGATGGAAAGGGAGGCATTGGTCTTTGTTAAAATTCAAATTATTCAGAGAACCTTGATGGAAAGATAAATTTTTTTTCAGGACAAGTCCATTGAAGGTTATCTTTTAAAAAATTTCAATAAATTATTTTTATTTTCCAACGTCCTCTTGCCCCAATGTGCGGGCGCCCATGTGTGTACAGTATAAGTGACAAGAATAATTTCTGAGCTTGCGAAAAGAAAATCTGTAAGATTTGAATTCTAGCGTCTTCTGTTGACCAGACCAAGATTTTCCTGACATTGCGTCGTCCATGGAAAAGGTTTCATATAGACAACCCTCCTTTCATACATTCGCTTCTCAAACTTCGGCATTTTTCGCCACGAACAAAGCGTTCGTCGTCAGGTCTTTCTCCTTCGCGCCATGATTTCCCGTGGTACGTACAATCAACGGTCCCTACATGTTTAAAAGATATGCACATCTACAGAGAGCCTGAAGAAATTCTCTGGAAGGCCAATTTGGTCACGTGTGCCGAAGATTTGCTGCCTCTGTTACCTCTGTTAAAAGGTGAGAGAAAATCCTTTAGAGTGCAGTCTGTCTCTGTCTGTCTGTCTGTCTGTCTACCTGCCTGCCTCTGCCTCTATCTGTCTCTGTCTCTTCAAATGTCTGTCTAATGAACCGAACACGTTTAGATCTACGACAAAGTATATCGCTTCCGGTTGGATTTCCTCCATCAATCAGTCAATCGTCGTCATCATTACTGCTAGCAATTTAGCCATATTTTAATCCAGGACAAAAATTAACTACGAATCTTATGATCTTACGAGTTCATACTGTCCTGCATAGACGTAAACTTATTTTAGGCTTTTAGGCTCGAGTCCTCAACTTTTTGAGAGACTACCATAGGGAAGGGGAAGACATAGGGTCCCCCACTTTTTCATCCAAGTTTGCGCCAGTGCTGTCCTGGCTTCTAATAGAGAGTTGTACTGTCATTTAAACTAAATTGAACTGCTCTCTTCTCTCCTTATATTTAAGATGAGACGAATGCGATTTTATCAAATTCAAACAGAAGCGTTTGAAGAAAGTAAGTGAACGAAACACAGTCTTCATTATAGTTTCACGAATCGGTTGCTTCCAAAACATTCTATTTTAATTTTCTAGCAGAAAATCCGAGGAATTGATGGATTCAGTGACTTAGCGTCAAATCGTTCTTCTGTATACCTTTTCGCCCCTATGGTTCCTGTGAGTCCGTTCCCTGTCCCCTAGGCTCCTGGGGAAAATTATGGGGTTGTTTGGGGTTCCCACGTAAACTCAAATATCTTGAGCAAACGTTAACATAGAACAAAAATGTTTTCACCAGTTTCCTCAGAATTGAACTGTGTTTGCTTCCAGCATAGAAAATTTAATACCATGAAGAAAATCAAAACCGGCCGTGCCGCGATTAGGAAAAGACGCAGACACCCCAAAAGCGACCTTACGGGGACTCGTATCGGTAGCAAAACCCGCCCCTGCGGCTTAGCGGGGCGACAGGGTTAATTAAGTACAGCCGAGCGCTTCGTCCGTCTATACTCTCGTGTCGTTGGTTCTAATATTTCAAACTCCTGACATTTTGCACTCAATAAAGAAAACAGAATCTGTATGCGAGAAATTGCCATTGATCTCCCTCTTTCTCTCTCTCTCTCTCTCTCTCTCTCTCTCTCTCTCTCTCTCTTAAATTTTGCATCTGTCTCTTTCTCCTTCTTCTCTCTCTCGTTATCCCCTTTCCTGCTCTCTGCCTCTCTCTCTCTCTCTGTCTCTGTCACTATCTCCTCTCTCTGTTTCTGTATGTCTCTCTCTTTTCTCTCTCTCTCTCTCTCTCTCTCTCTTTGTTTCTGTATGTCTCTCTCTTTTCTCTCTCTCTCTCTCTTCTCTCTCTTTCTCCCTCTCTCTCTGTTCTCTCTCTCTCTCTCTCTCTCTCTCTCTCTCTCTCTCTCTCTCTCTCTCTCTCTATTCTCTGTCTATCTCTAATTCTCTCTCTGTCTCTCTGTCTCTGTCTCTCTCTGTCTCTCTGTCTCTGTCTCTGTCTCTGTCTCTCTGTCTCTCTGTCTCTCTGTCTCTCTGTCTCTCTGTCTCTCTGTCTCTCTGTCTCTCTGTCTCTCTGTCTCTCTCTCTCTCTCTCTCTCTTTCTTTGAATCAAATTTATATTGGTGACATGACTGACATCTTGCGAGAGGAGGTTCGCTGGTGACAACGAAATTAGAAGGACGAGCGCCAAGATGAAAGAAAAGAGGAAAGACCTCGAGTCATTCTCAGTGGGTGATGGATCAGGACAAGAACAGCAAAGACTCTGGTCTAGATGAAGAACTGAAGGAAAGAGCACAGAATGTCACAGAGAGACTAACAAAGGACTTGCAATCTGCATACAGCTTAAAGAAGGGGAAGAAGAAGATGACGATGACGACGACGACGATGATGAAATGATCATGATGAGATGACGATGATGATGACGACGACGATGATGACGATGATGATGACGATGACGATGATGAGCAAGAACAAAAACAAGACCATGGAGAAGAAAAAGAAAAAGACCAAAAATAAGGAGAAGAAGAAGAGGAGATGATGGATGATGAAGATGATGAGCGACGAAGAAGATTTCTAAATGATGAATCGAGATAATTGAATAGAAAATGCGGACTGAATAATCAGGAAGTTCATTTGAAATAAAAAAAATTGAATATGCGGCACAGTTATTCTATTTGGACAAATACATTCGTTTGTTTCAATTCGCATTTGGAAACGAATCAAACGATGATTGAAAGATGATTTTAGGACAGGAGGTCTAGCTTCGCGGTGAAAAAGAGATTTCTGAACAATAAAAAATCTGAAATATCTCAAATTTGCGGATCTTCAATGCCAGGAGCGCCTCTGAGTAGAAAAAGAAGAGGCGCTATGCAAATGCCACATTACATTACATTACATTACATTACATTACATTGTCTGTCAGTCGAGGAGCAGTATGAAAGTGGTGAGTAAAAGCAATTTGAGAATCCTGACATTGTGAATCAAGCACCAGTAGACCTATCATTGCATAACTAAGAATTTATCTTCTTTCAGATCCGGTCTTAAAACATAGGGCTTAACTATTTGACTTGGCTTATCCCCCTTAGATTGCTCCCCCGCTGTTCTGACTGATCTCCCGGCTTGGCCTGGCTCTAATTCTATTTGGATTTGGTGCGCCATCGGCTGATGCCCTGATGATGAGCGATTGATTGATTGATAAAAACTGCTTCAAGACGTTAGTGTTTGAGAAGAAAAATGAAAAAGACCAAAAAATTACAGTTGAGAAAGAAGATAATATTCTAAGAAAGAGGGAGCAGAATCAGAGCCGACAAAGGGCGGTGCCTACGGAAGAAGGAGGGGCGCAAATTTCAGGAACATTCATGAAAAATTTATGATTTAGGCCTACTTTTCTTTCTGTCCGCGTTGAAACAAATTTGAAACTTATTTTATCTTAAATTGCCAGACGTGCAGTCTCTTAGAAGATAATTGAATGCAGCTATAGTAAAATCGCTGGACTGAATAAGTTTCAGGAACGTTCATCGCCTTGATATGCCTCTTCCTCTCTCGTCTTGGAAAAACTCTACATATGGGTGTAATAATGGTGGTCACGGTCTCAAAAGCTTATTCAGGTGGTTGAAGAATCTCCTATTTGGACAAAGTCCTTCGGCGTGTTTCCAAAATACTTTTGTTTGCATCTGCAGGGCATCGATGATTGAAAGATGATTTTAAACGTTCTTTGTACAATATATGGACCAGAGCAGGCTCGGATAGTGATAGTAGGCAAATAAGTAGACAAACTTTGAAAATTGATAGAGATGTTCTAATATTTTTGAAAATAATCTTATTGATCTAAACCAGCGGTTCTCAACAGGTCATGACCCCCAAGGTCGAATGACGATTTGCCAGGGGTCGCCTCTGACCATGAGAAATAGAAGAGTCTCTTTTCTTGTTATTGTACTAAATTTCCTCAGTGGTAATACGTACTATTGTTTTATTAATTGTCATTAAGATTGGACATTACACCGGGGCCAGGGGCTGTCAGTCGAGGAGCAGTACCCTATACTTAATGTGGTGAGTAAACAACAAATGGTTGGCCCCCATGATTATTGCCTGACAAATCCTTGAGCCGCCACTGGACATGGAGACAATTAAATAATAACGATTTCGAACATTTTGATTGTCATAATTATTATTTTTAGCAGTTTATCGAAAATAATTTTACCGTTGGGGGTCGCCGGTGGGGAATTGAATTAAAAGGGTCGCGGCACTATAAAGGTTGAGAACCGCTGATCTAAAAACAAATTGAGTTCTTCGAAAAAAACTATCTGGGGCAGCTTTCAAAAAATTGCGAATTGAGCGTGAAAAGAGTAACCGTCAAGCACAACATCAATGGGCGAAATGGTTAACTCGGACTTATCATCTAATTCACATTCAAAATTTCTCGAAAGATTACACTTTGAGGTTCCCGCTAAGTGACTGAAATCATTGAAAATGACATTCATATGCAACGAGGCGAACCAACTGTAGCTGCAACAGTCACGACTGAAGACATTGTGTTAGGGATGCTGTTCCAGTGGCGTAGCCAGGATTTCCGGAAAGGGTTTGCCAAAATCGGTCGATGACCGCCAAGGGGGATTTCACCCCAAAAGTCGCCAAAAATCGCCAAAAATAAAAATTGCATGGAAATACATCAAAAATGTTGGCCGTCCAAGGGGGTTTTAACCCCAACCCCCTAGTGGCCACTGGTCCATTCAAGTTACTAAGTCGCTCAAGTGATACTAGGCCGAACGAAATTCCTGCCCTATTTTCAGAATTCACAGAGATAAAATGATAAATACACTTAAAGAAATTAAAGTAGTCAGACGTTAAACTGTGGCGTTCAAATTGAGGAGAAAATGTTACTTGCAATTAAAATGATTTTTACTGCTTATTAGCATTTCCTTATTTAAAGTGAGAAGAACCATTAAAATGAAAATTGCTTATATGAATTATTAGACGTCTTGATCAAGTCTATATATGCGCCTAGATTGCATGTCATATTGCTAAATTTATCTAGGTAAAAATTTTGTTGACGCTTTGTTATGGCTTTGTACGGCTCTTTTGAATAGGCAGGCCTAAAAAGAATAAATACTGCTCCTAAGGTTAGGGTTAGGGTTAGGGTTAACTTTCGCCGCCTTCAGTTTTTCACGGCATCGGTTGAATGAGTGCAGTTTCCCTCGCCTCCTTCGCTTCAACCGATTAAGCACTCAATGCAGCGTTTCGTTCATGGCTTTCGACATCTTATCAATTATTGAAGTTTTTACCGACAAGCATTTGCTGAACAACCTGACAGTAATGCATTTGGGACAGGTTTGAAAATCTACTCCAGCGTCTTCTCGAAGTTAGCAGCAAAAGCGGAACTTTTTAGACCAATAGGAGGATTTTTTATGTTTTTGGTTAGCAGTCACGATAAGCAGGACAACTGGAACTATAGGCAACATAATATTCATAATATGCCTACCTACCGCACACTGGTTCCCAAACTTTTTCGAACCGCGGGACCCTGCTAAGTCCAGATAGTCTCAAGACTCACCGTGTCAAATTTGAACGAGTGCCCCTTTTATGAAATAGCACCTTTTGGGTAATAGTTGCTACCAAAAGAGCTAAAGTCTTGCTAAGGAAAAAGGAAATTAATGAATAATTTGTAATAATAATTATTCCCGGCTCCACTGGAAGTCCCGGCCGCCCAGGAAGTCACGGCTCACACTTTGGGAACCACTGACCTACATGGATTTAATCCACAAACGTCCAGTGCATACTAATTCTTCATCTTAAAAATAAAAATAACAATAACACATGATCCAGAGATATCCACGGGTCCATTTTTTAGAACCCAATCCAACCCATCCCAGCATATCTCCAACCCATCCCAGCCCATGCCAATAATAGGTTTACTTGACCCAACCCAACCCAACCCATTGTAATGCATTACAGTTTCTTAAACCATGACTTATTTTCGGACCCAACCCAACCCACCATTAATATGGAAAGTCTGACCCAACCCAACCCATGGGTTAACCCAACCCATGGACATCTATGACAAAATTCCTTCTACCCCACGTCGAAAGATGCGACCATTCTCAAATATTGGTTCCCTCCAGTAAAATGTATCTTTCAGCCGAAAGGTCACATCCATGCTAATGCGATTGTGGAATACATGGTCAATAGCGACTTAGGCTACCTGTAAACAATCATAAAGATCAATATAAGATGAAGCTCACAGCGTCGGCGAATCATTATCTATTCGTGATCTGTGTTGTTATCAGTTCATTATCTGATCTGAACGTCGTACACAGCGTCAAAACCTCTATCCACTTAGCAGCCTTCTTTTTCTCCAGCCTTCCTTTTTGCTATGCAAATTTCCAAACTGCGCGACATGCAGTGGGACGAATGCTACAAAATGAGAGTCCTATCAGCTGTGCACTTTGAATTCTGCATTCAGTTCAGGGGCGTTGCGACGGAGGTATATCGGTATATATATACCAATATATATGCCCTCCCCAAAAAAATCAGTATTTATATAATACAGTATATAATATATATATACATATATATATAATATAGTATATAGATTATACAGTATATACAACATATATATACTGTATAATATATGTAATGCATAATATACAAATAACAATATATAGCACCACCCCAAATTTATACCCCCAAATAAAATTCCTGGCTACGCCTCTGATTCATTCAGTTCCAAGCTCTATGCCACGTCTGCATTCGCAATATTCATCTATCCGTCTATCTATAATAGTCTACATAATAGTCTTAACCGATGACACGTAAAAACGTTTTAACCGGAGTCCGTTATATCGAAGTCCTACTGTATTCCTCTCTTTTTCCGTCCCTCTATATGCTAACCGTCATCTTAGGTCAATCCTCTACGACAGGATTGGCATTCTGCACGACAATTCGCAAGTGTCTCACTTGCAAATCGACGTTCAGAATATAGGCTATAGGAGAATATAGGAGATAGGGAATCTGGGTAGCTGGTGCTATACGCCGCGCTGGTTACTAGAGACAGTGATTTGCAAAAATGTTCGGACGAAGTGAGACCTCGAAGCTCTGCGTCGCGTATACATTGATAAGTTGAGGAGCGGTCTACGACTTGGGTCCACGTGCGGTAAATAGACGGGTCGGAGGCGCCTAATAACGAATAACATAAAATGATGTGCTGCTGCTTACTGGTCGAGGGATCACTTCTGAGAGAGAGAGAGAGAGAGAGAGAGAGAGAGAGAGAGAGAGAGAGAGAGAAAGAAAAAGAGAGACACAGAGACAGACATAGACAGAGACAGAGAAAGAGATATAGAGACAGAGATAGAGATAGAGATAGAGATAGAGAGAGAGAGACTAAGAAAAAGAGAGACACAGAGACAGACATAGACAGAGACAGACGGAGACAGAGACAGATAAAGAGATATAGAGTAGAGACAGAGATAGAGATAGCGAGAGAGAAAGAGAGACAGACAGACAGACAGACAGACAGACAGATAGACACCGAGAAAGAGAGATAGAGAGAGGCACTGGTTTACTAACTAACTAACTAACTAACTGAACTGAATGACTGACAGACTAAAGAACTTCTATAGCGCCATTTAGTAATGTCCTTGAAATAAGTCTATGGTCACTCCTGGATTCGAATCGTAACTCCTCATTGTCATTCCAATAAGTCTGTTCCAGTCCCGGTTATGTCAGGCAGACAAAATAGAACATGTACGTTTTTAGTCTAAATTGATCTAAAATTAAATGATAGAGGCACAGAGAGAGGGGGAGTGGAATAGGAGCACAGATGGACAGACGGAAAGAGAACGAAGGGAAAAGGGGGATGTGTATCCAACGGTCAGGAACAGCCCATATATAAGAGGATACCAATGTATTAACTTGGCGTAATTATTTCAGGATAAAGAGTTTGTAGTAAAGAGCTTCAAAACAGCCGATTGTTGGTAAAATTTAACTCTCTTGTCTTATTCGGTGCAGTTTGAACGGTTCTCTTTAGAAGCCGTTGTATTATTACGGAGCTCGTGGAGAGGGCAAATCTCACGCAGTGGAACGACCTTTATATAGCGCCATCGTACGGCAACAACTCGCCGTTCGTGCGCTTAAGTTGGGATTCAATTTGCGGCAAAGTTCGGCCTCTCGGATTACGCATCAAGCGGTCTTTATACGCGAGAGGAAATTTCCAGATTAGATATTGAAACAGTTTGCGAAGTAAGTAAGTCAAATTGATTAATTATTAAGAGACAACGCATTAAAACCGCACCGAGTACAGCATCATTGACGTAGCTACCCACGGGGGGGAGCGTGAGGGGGTCCGGGCCCCAGAGGCGTAGCGAGGGTATCCGGCACCCGGGGTGCAAAGTGTACCGTTGGCGCCTCCAACACTGCTGACGAGTAAAAAGAAAGGTCATCACATCGTTCTCTCGGCGCCCCTCCCCTCAACTCTCTACGGCGCCCCTCTCCTTATACTCCTGACGAGCAAAAAAAGGTCGCCGCACTTTTTTTCTTATTTATTTTGTATTTGACTGTTTAACTTACCCCCAAAAAAACCCGATTTTGGCGCCCCCTCACCTCGGCGCCCGGGATCATATGCCCCACCTGCCCCCTTCGCTACGCCTCTGCCGGGCCCCTATGTGGGCTGGCGCCGGTCGTGGATTCGTGCAACCCGTTGAGGGGATGGGGGTTGGTAGTATGAGAATGAACGAATAAAAGTCGAAATCACTGGGAGCTTCATATAGAAAGATTTTTGTTTTTATGTTCGCCAAGACTATTTTCGGCCAACCCCATTCCCGAATCCTGGCGCGCCACTGACAGTGGCTTAGGAGGCATCACTGCCTGCGTGAAAGCCACTAGGAGGGCTAACGGGGCTCGAACCCGCTCCGTCGGCCTGCCGCTCCAGTGCGCGTAACCCACTATGCTGCTTGGTGTATAGTAGATTAGAAGAGAAATAATGAGCTCTGGCAATTTGGCATAGCCACGGGGATCCCCTATTTAGACTGGGGCCGGTCGTGGCATTTGCGCAAAACCGTCGAGAAATTAAGAAATTGAGGTGGTTTGTGGGGGGGGTAGGTAGCACGATTGAAGAGAATACGTGAACGTGCAAAGAGCTCCTTGCCGACGACCTCAATTTTTTGCTCTTCGGGGACTTTTTTACCCCCAAAAATGTCGATGTGTCCCCCTGTCCTATTCCAGAACCATGGCTACGCCACTGATAGAAAGAGAGAGAGAGAGAGAGAGAGAGAGGACAGTGGTGGACAATCTTCACTGATCCGGACGGATGCACTGGTTGACACCGGACTCGTCGGTTAATTAACTCGAGCTCCAATCTTACTAAGCTTCACCATTAAATATTTAGATTTTCCCTCTTGAACGAAGTTGCTGGAAATTTCGCTGAGTCGGCGAAATCGCTCGGAAAGATAAAAACTGTAGTGCAAAGTGTTGCGTCTCTGCCTTGCACTGCACTTGCACTTGCACTGTGCAGCTTCAGTGAGAAGCGAATGGAAACTTGAATGTATTCAGGGCAGTGGCGGCTCCAGGATTTGGCAAGTGGGGATTGGGGGAACCGTTGGGGTGGCAACTTCTAAAGCATGGGGGCTAACCATTTGTTGATAGGTATATAGTAGTAAGTATAGGGTTCCAACGAGGGAAGGGCCACTGGGGGCAGGCATTCAATAGGGGAGACACGGGTCCTCTGGCAGGCCATGTGGAACCGCCACTGATTCAGGGTTTTAGCGATAAGATAATTCCTCTACACTGTATCCCTGAAGTTAAAATGCTGTGCATTTATTTTGCATTATTTCTGAATTCCTTCGAATAAATCAAATACTGCTTAACATGGCCTTCATCCATTCACAGTGATCTTTGAATGTGAATTCCCATTGCCCTATTCAAGCGGAATTTCAAGACTAACCTGCGCCCTACGCACCCCATTTGCTTTAATAGCATAACACAAGCTAACCGTTGACGCAGCCACAAGGGGCCAGGCCCCCCTTATTCGGATCAGGATCGGTCGTAAAATTCGTCCAAAACCCGTGTGTAGTTGCGATGGGGAGCCTAGAGGCAGCGGCGTAGCCAGGAATTTGATTTGGGGGCAATGATGAATCTGGTATAAATGTGGGGGTATAAGTCTGTCTCGCTTAATGCTATTTTAAACAACCACATAAAAAAATTTAAGGTTGACAGATTTTTGTGAGGCATATATATATATATATACCGATATACCCCTCCCCCGTCGCTACCCCGGTGGGTAGGCGACTAGGCGGTAGTATTATATCGATGAAAACGCGCCAGACAGCAGACTTTAAAGCGTTTCATACGACGAAATTTTTGCTCGTCAGCACATTTGGGCCGAAAAATGTCGAATAGATCTCTCCTGTTCTCCTGTTCTGGAATCCTGGGTGCGCCACTGATGATAATGTAACGATGATTTTATCATTGTGCTTCATATAAGATTATCAGTTCTGTGTCCCCTTGTAATTCGTTTCTACAATACACTTCGTATGAGGTGCTGATATAAGCAGCAACGTCGTCCTATAGGTGACTTATTGATGCATGGTTATACGAAATGTTCTCATAAATAACGCCTTGTAGGCAGGGATATTTTTACACCCTCTAACAACCCACCCCCCAACAACCGCCCCCCATTTGAGACCGTCACCTGCCAACACCCCCCCCCCAATCTGAGCTTCCTGGGATGGCCTTTTTTGCTTGTCAGGCTTTTTCGGCATGGATGAACCCCCAAGATATACCGACTAGGAATATTTTTACACCCCCTAACACCCACCAAAACCCTCCCCCGATTTCAGACAGACGCCTCTCAAATCTGAGCATGTGATGACCTTTTTCTTCCTTGTCAGGCTTTTTCGGCAAGGATGGACCCCAAAATATGCCGACATCCGCCAAATTTATAATCCTAGAAATAGCCCTGATACGACACTCCCCATGCAGATTGATAATCCTAGAAATAACCCTGCTTGTAGGCCGTATCAATGCTAGCGAAGCATTCGACCACCTGGAAGGTCAAGGCCAAGGCCAGGATAGTACCCCCTCTCCACTCCGTCCGATCATAACTGTTATTTTTAAAGAAATGTCTTCGTCTACTCGAATTCACAAATTAGATTGTCTGACCGAGGATCGAAAAAACTGTCTAGCTTTTAAAAATTGTCTGATTGAAAGGCGCTTATGGCTGTCGCCAAAATCCAGTGGCGTAGCCAGGATTTCTCGAAAGGGGGAATGATCCCCATGATTCCCAACTTCCGAAAAATCCTGACAAGCAAAAAAGGTCGTTAACTATTGATTTGCTTCATTAAGTAAATTAGTCTATATAGATAAATGAGCGCGTACAACTACAGTGTATATTGATATTTTTCGTTGCTTTTTTTCTTTTTTCTGCCTTAAACCCACAGAATAATATAATATACAATGCAAAAGTTTTTGGTCGAGCAATCAAGAGGGATCTAACCCCAAACCCCCCTCCTTGGCTACGCCACTGTCAAAATCACATACATCGAACTACCGATGTGTGGCGTTTATTCAAAACCTAATCCTAGGTAAGAAAAGAAACCGTATAAGTCCCGATCGACAGGGACCGAATGATGACGTCATCGTTGACTTACCTTCGCTTCGAAGACGATTGCGTCTATCGGTCGATCGTTTGCTCTGAGGGAAGAGCGTCGTCGTCTGATTCGAACGGTCCGGCGACCGACCACGATAAACCCCGCCGCTGCTGCTGCCGTCGTCTTCCGATCGAAGGCCAACGGACGCCACCGCGCCGCTTATAATTTAGCGCCCGTCTGTCTGTCTAGTCTTCCGTCTGCATATGCTCCGTTTCGTCGCCGTCTCTGTGGAGAGCAATCGAGACGCTGGCAAATGGCAAAAAAATACAAGAACTTTTGGTAGACGACAGAGGCCAAATCCAATGTATTGAGAGAGAGAGAGAGAGAGAGAGAGAGAGAGAAAGAGAGAGAAAGAGAGACAGACAGACAGACAGAGAGACAGACAGAGAGACAGAGACAGAGACAGAGACAGAGACAGAGCACATTGAAATGATTTAGAAGTTTTCCTCGCTTGTATAGATGCGATGCTATTTTGTTTTGCCCCAAGGTGATTTTGAATGGTAAGTAGGCTAAAACAATTGATTTAATTGAACGCTTTCTCAAAATGTGACGTGTCCACGACGATGACGTCATCCATCTATTTTCATCTCAGCGGTCGGGAGAAATTCTCTGAGCTCCCTGAGGAAAACCCCTTATGGGCCTTCTAAGCATGGTATAACATATATACCGGGGCTATTCAAACCGCGGACCGCGCCGAAGTACAAATAAATTTCATGTTTATCGAATACTAACGAATATCATGCATCGTATTGAAATGTTTTTTTTACTGCTGCCAATGTTATGGAAGATATCCATATTACTTAAGACTTCAGAGTTAAAGAGGTAAAACTATTTCATTTTTATTCGTAATGTTAATCTTTTAGTTACTGCAACATACAAATATAAACCCTATACTATACGAGGTCCATTTAGGCTCTATAAATTTGTGGACTGGGTTGTCAAGACGTTGCAAAGAATTTGGGTAGCCCAGGCATATACGTTTTGGCTTACGTAACTTTCTTTAAAAGTTTAAAATCATCGAGGTTAGAACCGAATAAACTGAACAGTAATTAATTGGATTTCATCGCCAGATGAAGAAAGATGTAGGCATAAATTAAAACCACGAACAACGACTGAAATAAGATACGTGTGTAGCGCAGTGGCGTGAACCTGGCGTCAACATTGGGGGGGGGGGGTATAAAATCGTTCATAAAGTCAGGTCAGACCCTCTTTTCATCTCCAAAAAGTCTTGACAAGCAAAAAAAAGGTAATCCGCAATGAGTGATTTTACCAGATTTTACCATAAGGCACAAAACATTGCGTGAGATAATTGATACTCTGTCCCCCTCTTACTAATTATTGGGGGACCGTCCCCCGCCGTCCTCCCGTGTTTTACGCCCATGGTGTAGCGCATAAAAGATCAAATCCAAAGGATCTTTACCCGGATCTTTGTTATTACATGTAATCTCCTCTCTGATAATAAGTATTAAGACGTAATTTTCTATATAAGGGCTGCCCGAAAGCTTGGTGCAGTGCACCAGCTTATTCACGAACGCTCAATCTGGGTGAAATTCCATAGTCCGTAAAACGTAGTCCGTGGTGGTCAAGATTGTAGATCCAGGTAGGCAATCGCAGCAAAGTATTTTATGGAGGATGATAACAAGATTTGCGGTGGATAGGGTGGTGGCCTGTAGTAAGCACTAAGCAGGGCGTAGCGACGGTGGGGGTATATCGGTACATATACCCCCAAAATCAGTCTACCTTAAAGTTTGTAATGTGATTTGTATGTGGTTATATGTGGTTACATGTAGTTTATATGGTTTATAGTTAAGGTTTATACCCCCCCCCCAATATTTATACCCTCCCAAATCAAATTCCTGGCTACGCCCCTGGTGCTAGTAAGGATTTCATCGTAGGATTTCTTGAAAAGAATAGTTTTAAGTTGTTTTCGGAAAGTTTGTGGAGTGATGGCCGATGGTGACTGATTCATTGACTGAAGAGAACCCGAGTTATTGATCTTTCGGATCTCTGACGGAAGATCAGTAATCCTTCATCGATATCATTTATATATATTAGAAAGTAATGGCCCAAGCACTGAGCCCTGAGGCACTTCCAGAGACGATCGGGCGCAGTGTACGAGATCGACCGATCTGAGAAGTTTAATGACGTGGCTGTTGGTCGAATGAGTGTCAGACCGGCAGATGAACGAGTCGACAGCTAATTCGTTTGAATTGTAAAATTCCGACCGACTCGAAAGATGGCGCAGCGAAAACGCAATAGCGTCTCTGGAATTATTGTGCAAAAAGTTCATCGAACGCTGAAACTGCAAAATTGTCGACAAACTTTTTAGAAATTAGGAAATTACTTAAGAGTCAGAATTTGAATCAACATCAGGTGAGCAAAAAAACACTGGCATCGACAGTTTCGCTTCGTCAAAAGCAGTGGCGTAGCCAGGATTACTGGAAGGGGGGGACGGTTTGGTTTCGATCTTGACCAAACTTTGCAAATTTTTTTCTTATTTATCTTTTTTAGGAGCTATCATATCGCATAGGAATAAGGAGTTACTTCGGTGCTTCTTCTGAAAGCGCTATAGAAGTTAGCGAGATTTTACTTTACTTACTTACTTATCACAGCTGTAGCGGACATATAGACGTTGCAATGTAATCCTACTAAGCCATTCACAGTCCAGTTATTGTTGTCGTTATTATTATTATTATTATTATTATTATTATTATTATTATTATTATTATTATTATTATTATTATTATTATTATTATTATTATTGTGTCTATTCACAAATCCAAACATAGGTCTAGAGAAAGCAATGGCGACCTACTCTAGATTAATGGCGTAAGCCACCTGCGTCGCTGCTTGTCTAGTAACCGGAGATCAGCGCCGGACCCTATGCTTACTCTCGTTCGAGTACGGGACTTCTTTTGCCTTTACCTTGTTTGCAACACAATACTGAACATCCACTCATTAGTTTATATAGCCACTTAACCAGTAACGTAGGCGCTATGAAGTATGAACTATCAAATAATATGGTACAAGCTTCGCCTTTGCGGTGTAGCGTCACATGCGTTGTAATACAGTATATGATGTTGCATAGAGTGCAGTGTTTATTCTAGGCCTGTTTTGGTAGGGGGAATTTCCCTCCCCAAAGTTTTAAAATCCCCCCAAATTGTATATTTTGGCTTGGGGATGGAAATTCCCCCCTCCCCCCAAAAGCGTGAAGAGACAAATCTTGTCCCCCCAAACATTTCAAACTCCCTCCCAATGTCAAGGTGGCTAGAATAAACACTGATAGAGTGGCATATATTTAGAGAATAATCTTGGAGGATGGGTCTTGAATAATGGTAATGGTTTTTAAATCTTCTAACTCTCCGAAAAATTCGACGTGCAGCAAGAAAATAAAAGATGAATGCTGGAAATACGCATTGCCCTCGGAAATTTTGTCTAGAGCCGCCCCCAAATCGCATTGCAGCTAAAGGCTTTTTCAGTATCCCGACCAGGAGTCTTAAACACTGAAGACGCGCATTGCAGTCAAGGCTTGACGTCACGCGTGTTTTTCTGGGAGGGGGCGGATCCACGCTGGATATGACAGGGATGCATCCCCACCGGCCCACAAAAAATCCGTCTTCAGTGGAAGGTTATCGTCTACAGTCTAAACGGATTAGCCTGGATGTATATCCACAAAGACATGGACTTATCCATGGACAATGTCATCGACAAATTCGTTTCCAGCAATAGAAAACTCGATTTTGCACTATATATGACTTTGTACAACCAGACTAAAATGGCTTTTACATGTATATTCAATAGTCAATTCTGAACATAATAATTATTTTATAAATCAAATCTACAGTGGCGGTTCCAGGATTTCTTGGCGGGGGATGAAATGAATATATAGGACGTTGGTAGGGTGAAAAGAGAAGGAAAACCAATAAACTTTGCCGAAAATGCTGACAAAAGGGACTTTTTCCCCTAATATTACTGCAATTTTATCGAAAAATCGGTTGACAAGCAAAAAAGGTCATCAGCAGTTTTCCCCGTAGCTTTACTAGACTTTTACCCAAAAATAGGCTTCACAAGAGAAAAATAGTCCGAAAGTCCGGTGGGGGATGCATTCCCACTCACCCCCACGTGGAACCGCCACTGCAAATCTCCAGATTTCTTCTAAACCGTTTGCATATATATAAATTCCTTTGACAATTGGCGGGATCTTCTTAAAAATTCATTACTATCCCACCACCAACTTTCTAGAAATTCAGTACAACCTCCCCACCAACCAAGAGTTCTTGGAACCGCCACTGTTTCTGGATGACAGTGACACAAACAAAACTGAATGACGCGGTGACATGTAGTCAGGTCGGTTAAAACCACAGGAATTATTGCATGCAAGTCTTCTATGATTATCGCGCGGAAATTTCGCAAACGAAATGCATCCAGAAAACCCTCCTCATCACCCAAAGAACACGTCTGTTCCGAATTTAGCCAAATCCGGCCTACTTGTATAGCGCTGTAAAATATATATAAATATATAATCGATGCCTCGCTTCAGTAACTCTAAAAAGTCAATCTTCAGTTCTCACGCTTGATCCTCATTCTTGGCTCTGAGTGAGTGATGACGTGTTTTTTCTTGTTTAAAGGTTGGCACGAGACATGTCCAAATGAATGATGGAATCGACTTCTAATACTTCCAGTGTTGTCCATTGAAATGTCTCGAACTTCGCGCTGTGCCTTTAAATGCAGCAGCGTATATATATATATATATATATATATATATATATATATATATATATATATATATATATATATAAGGTTATCGATGATCTGTAGTGCTTTGACGATTACGCGGCGCTGAGTTATACCGACTCAGCCGTTGATCAGATGGGGCGTTGAACCCTTTCACCAAAAGCCATCCGTCGCATCGACTTTCGACGATATTTTCTTCTCGACGACAACATTTCCGTCGTCGTCGTCGTCGTCGTCATCATCGCCGTTAATTCGTCGGGTAACTTTGTTGACGATTAGCTCTCTCTCTCTCTCTCTCTCTCTCTCTCTCTCTCTCTCTCTCTCTCTCTCTCTCTCTCTCTCTCGGGGGGGCGGTTGAACGGCGACCAGCACCGAGCGCGGTCTTATGGATCGCCCCACTAAATCTCGTCTACGATTTCCATCCTGCATCCTTTAATGGGTGAGTCGGAGAACAAGGCTGTCTTCCGGACCCGGCTCAATTAACGGCCGCCGGGTTCCAATGGGACGGCGCCCCCCTCGTTATTAACGCGGAGGCGCACACGCGATGCATTTGCATGTTCTTTGACTACGGTTGGATTAATTAGAGAGAGAGAGGTCCGCTCTATAGTCGCGTTGCGTCGGCATTCAATGGGAACCCTCTCTTTCTCTCCTCTATATACGGCTTTTCAAGAGATCGGGTCTCACTCGCTCCCGCCATGCACCTCGGCTTCTACGCGGTCGGGGGAGGAGGAGGAGGCGGAGGAGGAGGAGGAGGAGGGGTGGGCGGACGTGCATTAGTTTTGTCCTGAGAATTGATTCGAAGCAGACGCACATAAAAAACAAACACCGCCCGTGCATTCATTGCAGGCGTCGAAAATACTGTCTTATTGCGAATACATTGTAGCCGTCTATGGCCTACGGTCAACAACAGAAAGAGATATCAAGCTGATGGTGTGTGTGTGTGTGTGAGTGTTTGTGTAGACGAATAGACAAATAGAAAAGTGTGTGAGAGGGAGAGGGAGAGGGTGAAGGCAGAGAAAGAGAAAAAAGAAAGAAAGAAAGAAAGAAAGAAAAGAGAGATATTCCAACTGCTTTTTAGTTGCAGCAAAACTCTTTCGGAACTGGAAAATTGCAAAATCGACAATTTCCTGGCTGCTGCTCTAGAGAGTTACAGCGTTTTCCAGAAAGTTTTAATTAGAGAGGCACTTTGGAAATATTTCTGTAAGAATCCGGCATTAAAATTATGTCCACGTAAATCGAATCGTAAATTACGGTGTCAATTCGAGAGAGAGTCGAGCCAATTGCACCGCCTTATACCGGTAGTCATGGGCATAAAACACGGGAGGGGGACAGCGAGGGGACGGTCCCCCGAATAATTAGTTGGCGGGGGACAGAGTATCAATTATCCCCCGCCCAATGTTTTGGGTAATATGGTAAAAAAATTCTATCTCCCACCCCATGATGTTATGATGTTGATGCCCCAGAATTACGCAAAATGCATTCTCTCATTTCGGATGACCTTTTTTTGCTTGTCAGGGTATTTGGAGAGGGAAACTATAAAAATATCAGGATGGCCTTTTTTTTGCTTGTCAAGACGTATTTCATGGGCGATTTTAAGTCCCCACCATAATATGCAATATCCCCCATATAATGGGGGAATTTTTATATTTCTGGGGGCAACTTTTAAAAGGTCATTCTATCCCCCAAATGTTGACGCCAGGTTTACGCCACTGTTTACGTATACGATACCAAAATGAATAAAAATTACACTGTTTTGATCATCGAAAATTAATAATCAAACAGACACCATTTTGATCCCTCGAAAGTCCCTCCCTTTCTTGCAACTCTCTCCCTCTCTCTCTCTCTCTCTCTCAGCCTTCTAAATAATATACTGTTGGCCGTTGTAAAAGACCGCAGTTCCGCCGCGGAGTTTGTAACATCTCCGGGTGGCTACTTTCGGGTCTTTGATGTCCGCGGAAGTTTCCGCCGAAGGAACCAGAGAGGCGTGAACATCTCAATTCCGCTTTCGTTCGATCTCGTTTCACGGTTGGTCAGACGCCGGGCGTTGAGGGAGAAGCGAAGAGCGTCGGGGAAATCGTCGGGTCCGGTCCCCCAACGCCCGGGCATCGCAGAGCCTCCTGCCGCCTTCCAGTCTGTCCAACGTCCAGTCGGGCTCAGATGTGTCCACCGGAGGTCTGATTTACGGGTCGCTCGGCGGAAAATCCTACCGCGGACAGATGGTTAGTTGCAGCGTCAACCGACCGGTCGCCGTCTTGCCCCAGCGAGTCCGGATAGAAGGCCATAAGCCCTGTCGGGGCGTAGGGATCGAACCGCCCGCGTGGTGTCGCCAGAGTCTATTCTTGAAGTCGGCGCACGGATGAAAGACAATTTACTTAACCTATAATCAATTTAGCGACAGAAGTCGCGGCTAACACGTGAAGAACATTTTGTCGATTTGAGCCTTTTTAAAAAAAGCTCCGCTTTAGACTATCGCCTCCGGTGTCTTTGTTTTGCACGCTGACAATAATTATTGCACCTGAGAAACTCAGGTATGTCAATGACGGTCGTTTAATTTGCACTGCATTCATTTTCCGGCTTGGCCTGATGGCTCCCATTCGGATTGGATTTGGCGCGCCATCGGCTGATGTCAAAGGCATTATAATTGTGACGCCATAGAAGTTCATTGATTGATTGGTTGATTGATATTAACAAAGGTCCAAAAGACAGTGTGTATGCATATATATATATATATATATATATATATATATATATATATATATATATATATAAATTCTCTCCAGTAATTATAGTTAATTGCGAGAAACAAGTTAGCGATAAAAAGTGCATATGGTCAAGATTTCGCCTTTCATATTACTACTATGATTTTGCATTTGATTACTTGTTAATTTAATTTTCTGACCATTGCAATAGACGGTAAATAACAGGGACCGCCTTATCCATTACCAATGATTTATACAGACCTGATACTCCCCAAACCACAAAATCTCTCCCCCCCAAATCCCAACACTGAAATATTTGCATTGATTTGTCATTTCATTGAACAGCATTAAGAACTGTCAAAAAAGGATTTTTCATATCGACAGAGCGCCAGTATGTACATTGTCAGTGTTTATTCTAGCCACCTTGACATTGAAATGTTTGGAGGACAAGATTTTATCTCCACGCTTTTTGGAAATTTTCATCCCCCAAGCCAACAATACAATTTTGATTTAAAACTTTGGAGCGAATTCCAAAAAAAAAAAGTCAGGCCTAGAATAAACACTGTACAATGCACATTTCCGGTCCAATCGTGAACATCACTTATTCCCTGTACTTTTACAATCTCTTTGACCAAATTAGGCTGTCACGGAAATTTCTAACACAATTCGTCCATACAAATTCACTTAAATCCCTTTAATAAGTAATTTATTCATGTCTAAAATCGAAATTTTTTAAAGAGTCCACGAGATGAGTGAACGCTGGTGTATATAGAATATAGATATGCAACTAAACGTAGAATAATAGATCCGCCAGTGCTGGATCGCAGCAGGAGCAACTGACTAGAGAACTCCTAGTCTACGAGTCTACTTGAGCACACGATATACATACATATATATATACATATATATATATATATATATATATATATATATATATATATATACTATAAAGATGCTCGCGTCCTCTTTCGCTCGCTTCGCTCGCAGTGCAGGATAATACTAATCCAATGCCTATACCTAATACCCAACAGTGGCGGCTCTAGGATTTGGCAAGTGGGGGGGCCGTTGGGGTGGCAACTTCTAATCATGGGGGGCCAACCATTTGTTGTTTAATGTATGTAGCATTAAGTATAGGGTCCCAAACGGGGGGGCCACTGGGGGAAGGCACTCAATAGGGGGCACGGGCCCCCCTGGCTCCCCCGGTGGAGCCGCCACTGATACCCAATCATTGAATTCATGCTGAACAACATTTCAATGATCGCCACCTAGCCAAGCTCTGCGCCACGTAATAATTAGGCCTGTGTACATTAAAATCACGCAACTGTGGCCGTTTGTGACGCTGTACACGTATTTTTTGTGTACGTTAAAATGTACGTTAAAATTATTGCGCAACTACCTCAGGCTGCGAACAATTGTTACCAATAGCAACGTCGTCGCACGCCCAGCCCTCTGACGCTGCAATGACTCGACTAAACCGTGTTAAACTACGATTGTACGAACAATTGTTACCAATAGCAACGTCGTCTTCGACCAACGCATCGCGACGTAAGGACTAAACGGTCTAAACCGTCTACCAATAGTCAAGCAATCAGAACGCTTGAAGGTAACAGACAGAGAGACATACAGATAAGAATCTTAATATTATAGAAATATTGGGAAGTAAACTGTGCCTTTATTATTATTTTCTGCCGTAGGGTAGCTTAGAGGAATGTCTTTATAATACATGTTTTCAGGGGCGGCGCTGGGTTTTGTTGACTGGGTGGGTCTAATGCAATCTACACAGCCAGGACCCGGCTCAGACTACCCCTCATCCCCTTCCCCAATCGAAATTTCTCTGCGTATTTCCACGATTTGCTTGTGTGCCCCTGCCCGAGGCTGGGTGGGTCCGGACGCGCGGACCCACCCCTCTAGCGCCGCCCCTGCATGTTTTGTGAATTGTTTGGGTAGTTTGTGCACTAGTATGTTATTGACTGTAACCTAGACTTTCCTTTGTAGTTATTAGTAGTTATTAAATTGAATAAAGTCAAGAGTGACTCTAATTCTTAATTATGCAGAACCCTTCTATCTATCTTCTGCCGTTCTCTTATTTAGCCTTATTTATCACGCTCGCATGTGACTTTTCCCTAGTTCCCGTTACTTTGATAACCATCGTTCTTCTCACTACCTCCGTGGTTATTGTACTTGGCGGGTCTGTAAAATTTAGTACGTTAAAACCGCGGTACGTTAAATCCAATATCAGCCAATACAGTAGCGCTTCACACGGGTCCGTACATTGCGGTACTTTAAAACCAGTGGCGTAGCCAAGGGGGGCTTGGGGTTAAGCCCCCCTTGGCCGCCGGAAAAAATATTTGTAATGAGTTTCCATGAATTTTTAATTTGTTGACGCGACTTTGAGGTCAACCCCCCGCCCCTTGGCTATAGACTGTAAAGGTTTAAGTAAGAGGCCAGGACCTTTTTGCTTGTGACGTCAAAAACTAGAGGTGATAACGTTTTTTTGCTTGTCAGGATTTTTGCAAAGTTGGTCACGGTCAAAGCCAAAAACCAAACCCCCCTTCCGGAAATCCTGGCCAAGCCACTGATTAAAACCGAGTATGCGCTATAACCGAGTCCGTTATAACGAGGTTATACTGTATGTAGGTCTACGTTGCCTGTACACTTGTTATCATCACTTATTCCCTCTATCCCGATTTAAACACAGTGGACTTAGAGAGGTAACTCTAGAAAACCTGTTGATCAGACATAAAACATTTTAATTGACTGACTATCGAGTGACGACTAAATGGCTTAAACAACAACTCAGAAACTCGTGTATAGTTTTAAAATATACTTTGGCTTGACTAGCTATCATAGATAGCCATTCAACATCAAAGTTCCGATGACACAAAATAATGCAGTTAGCGACAACATTCACAACGGCGACAACGACGACGACAATCATAATTCTCATCGACACATTAACGCAGTTGGCTATCATCAAAAGTGTATCGACAGCAAGATGATTACATTATAGATGCACTGTTAACCGAAATGTCCGGACAAAGCTTCGATTCTGCTTTTAGCTTTGCGTCCAATCAGAAACAGGTTTGCTATCCTTGTATCGGTTACACACACGAAGAAGATCGCGGCTAATTTGGGGCTGTGTTGAAACGTCACGCGCAGTTCTTGTTCGTATAGGCCTAATACTCTCATATAAAATATTCCAGGCACAGCTGCAGTGTTTAATTCCGGACAATGGCGAAGCCAAGATTCCGAAATGTTGGGGGTGGGGGCCATCAAGACAGACGTGCCCCAGCTGCAGAAGCTTTCGACTAATATTAACATCATACCGTGAGCCTGGTAAATGGTATGAATAAATGTTAAATGGTACTCCAAAGACTTTAATTGTTGATTCGATATGGTAAAAGGTAAAGAGATAGGTCCCGTACTCGAGTCCGAGCGTTGGGTTCCGGCGCTTATCCCAGGTCTGGGCAATCAGCGACGTAGGTGGTATAAGCCATTAACCTGGGGTCAATTGACATTGCTTTCTCCAGACCCACGTTTTACCTCGCAGTTTAACGCTGCGACTCAATTTACCATCGCCCTCTAGCAAGTAAGGCTGAGTCGACCTTAGGGCTCCTGAGTGGATCGAACCCGCGACCTTCTGCTCCGTCGTCCAGTGTTTTACCACTATGCTAACTTCCCGCCCCCGATTCCAAATAGAATGGTCAAAAGCTGCATTACAAATAAATATATGGAATCTGTCAACAATCACCTTTACGCCCACCGTCCAGCTCTCCAAAAATTGTCTAATCGGTTTTGCAAAAATCCCATGACCTCTCCCAGTCAATATAGGAGAATGGGAGGGCACCATGGGCGCCCACAGAAATTTTTCCAGGAGGGGCAAAACACATTTTAACACAATATGGTCACGGCTAATATTTTAGCAAGGTTTTCAAATTTCACTGTGAAATATTGGCATTTGCATCATTTTCCAGGGGGCAGGCAAGTACCCCCTCTTGCCCTAATGTGCGGGCGCCCACGGAGGGCACTATCCCTCTTCCCCCCTAGTGTACCTTCGTGACTATACGCTAATGTTTCGAGACATAGTTCGGCCTAAATGACCGTTCGACATTTCGTCTTCGGTACTTTCACGGGCGGATGGTACGACGTAGAACGTATCCGTGGTACGACGTCCGAGATATTTTACGCAAACGTGTAGGAGGTTTTGCCGCCAGGTGGCTGCAGAGTGCCGTCTGCTGGAGACAGGAACGGGGTCTGTAACGATGACGTCACGGATGTCGGTTGCTGAACGGCCGCTAGGAGATTAGATGTAGAAGTAGTCGATGCACAGAATCCAGAATAACCGGAACCTGAGATTAGAAAAAGAAAAGACGTTCACGTCCCATGCATCTCAAATAACACAATTTACTATTTACTGACAATTTCATCATCGTCATCATCATCATCATCGTCATCGTCGTCGTCGTCATCATCATCGTCGTCGTCATCACAATCACCATCATAATCATCATCGTCATCGTTATCAATCGACTCACCATCGTCATTATCGTCATTATCATCATCATCGTCATCGTCATCACAATCATCATCATCATCATAATCAACATCATCATAATCATAATCACCATCATAATCATCATCATCATCACAATCATCATCATCATTATCATAATCATCATCATCATCGTCATCAATCGACTCACCATCGTCATTATCGTCATCATCGTCATTATTATCATCATCATCATCATCATTATCGTCAATATTGTCGTCGTCATCACAATCATCGTCATAATCATCATCATCATAATCAGCATCGTCATCAATAGGCTCTCCATCGTCATTATCATCATCATCACTATCATCATCATCATCATCGTCGTCGTCATCGTCGTCGTCGTCATCATTATCATCGTCATCATCGCCATCACGCACCTGCGTATTTAGTCGTCCACGTATTTTGGTCGTAGTTGTAGGCGATTGGAGGCGAATAGCTAAGAGGACCGTACATCGTTTCATGATCTACAACAACAGAGATAGGATAGGAACTCTCTTAGACATCCATAACTAAACAAATCTGTTGTTATTCATTTTAAAGATATCAGCATGAAATTTGGCAATTACATCAGACACATTCCCAGGTATATGGCGTATAAATGTTATTGAAATCACTACATACGCGGCCGAGATATTAAATGTCAAACATCGGTCCACTTTTTACTTTTACACCCTGTATATCTTCTTCTTTACCTTCTTTAGTATATATATATATATATATATATATATATATATATATATATATATATATATATATATAGAGAGAGAGAGAGAGAGAGAGAGAGAGAGAGAAGAATCTTCTTCGTACTTATGTAAAGTCCCTCGTAAGCTCTGTTTCTCGTTGGCTGCTGGTGATAACTGAAAGGCCGCGCGTTATTGTTGTTGTTGCTGTTGTTGTTGTTGTTGTTGCCATTGCTATTGTTGTTGAAGTTCGGAGCAGACTTGTCGTGCATGGTTTCGTCGAAAATGGTCGGCACATCCATGGGGGTTCGGTCAGTTCGGTACTGACCGCATCCCATCGATTCCATCAGTCCGGAAAGAAACTGACCGGACGAAACCGACGGCGACGACGACGACAGCGGCAACGACGACGCCGATGATGACGACGACGACGGCGTCAGAGAGTCGGGAAGACGGTAACGTGTCAGGTGACTCGGGTGGGGAGTGTTGGTCGGTGGAGCGGCGGGAGTGACATCTGGTTGCGGGGGCGGCGGTGGAGGATCGCAGTCGGATTTTTCCGACTTGGGATTCGTCGGTCCGTGGTACGTCCAGCCCTGGAAATAATCCAGCGCCAGAAATAATAAAATAAGAAATAGACATTCGTTGATAGAATGAAATCAGTATATAGGCCTACAGCATTTTTAAACATCAGCTTCGCAGTAGAATTTGAAATCTCAATTAGATTTCCTCGAAAATAATATCTGCAGTAATAATAATAATAATAATAATAATATTAGTAGTAGTAGTAGTAGTAGTATTAGTAGTAGTAGTAGTAGTATTAGTAGTAGTAGTAGTAGTAGTAGTAGTAGTAGTAGTAGTAGTAGTAGTAGTAGTAGTAGTAGTAGTAGTAGTAGTAGTAGTAGTAGTAGTGGTAGTAGTGATGATGATGATAGTAGTAGTGAGTGAGTGAGTGATGTAGTGAGTGTAGTGATGAGTGATGATGAGTAGATGATAATAATTATAACAATAATAATAATGATAATAATAATAATAATAATAATAATAATAATAATAATAATAATAATAATAATAATAATAATAATAATAATAATGATAGATGTTGTAGTTGTAATATCTTTGTTTAAGTGGTGTATTAGGATCTCTCCTGTGCTAAAAAATCCATTGTTAGAATCCTGGTTGGAAGCTGACGATAAGAAATATCATTGGTTTCCTCATAATCGTCCCTATAAAGTGATTTTTCTCGTCTAGTTTAAAATGTAATGTCCACAGTTCCCCACTCGTTAATTAATGGGGTACGCAGTTAACCCACCAGAGTGACTTCCTCTTTAGATCACCGTCGATGTCTTATGAACTTTCGATGCTTATGAGAGAATCCCGTTAGAATTACTTGAACATGAATATTGCCAGGTGTACGACATGACACATGACATGTCATGTTATTTCTTAAGCGATTATATGCCTACGGATTTCACAGTATTAAACGTTAGGCCCTCCACCTTTTAATGGAGTACCGGAAAGAAGAGGGTCTGATTCGATATAGAGCACAATTTTACGACTTGTACAGTTCGAATTTAGGTTCGATCGCTATTTCTCACCTGATTTTCCATCGCGGAGTCTGTTCGATTGGAATTATTAAGTCCTGCATTGATATCTGAAATTCCACAAATTGAATCAAGAGTTATAACCAATCACGCGTTGAAAGTTGCAATAGCTTCAAGCTAGAATACGGTAGACATAATGAAGCAGAATGCAAGCACTCTCTATTTAGCATTTAGTATATTGGATTTTAGATTAAACAAGCTTTCGTAAGGTATTCTAATTATATTTATATTATAAATTTCGTTTGCCTTTCATCGTTATTATTATGCCTACTTTTGTATATTTTCTTTCTAATTGGATGTAATTGTGTTCTACACCGTTCACAATCGCTGCGAAACTCAACTTTCAAACGGATTAAAGTGGCAGAGTGGGTTACGTGCTGGAGCGTCAGGCTGACGGAGCGGGTTCAAGCCCCGTTAGTGCCCCTATAGTGGCTTTCACACAGGCAGCAATGCCTTCTAAGCCACTTTAAATCATGCTTAAGTTTAAGTTTATGTTGCAGAATGTGTGTTCGCGTTTTTTAGTACATTGTTTATTTCAAAGTGCGTTCAGTGTAACTTACAAACGCATCTGTTTCGACTAACGGCGGATTCCTACACATAGTCGTCATTGTCCTGACACTTTCCCGCTTTCGTTTATAATCCGCGCGCATAAATATGACATAAATATCTAGGTGCAACTTTTGTAGTGCAGGGTCAACCGCGTCAAAGTCTATTGTCGGTCCATCAAACGACGCAACATTAAGTATTCGACGGTCGTTCATCTAGTCACCGATTCCATCGATCGAAACGGTTCTCCCAGGCTGCCCTGGCGATCAGGGCATGGATGGTGCAGGTCACAGTTCTCTTAATAAGCTTCGTTGACTGCTCGGCGTACCTGGGCAGGTGAGCAGTCGTGAATACCTAGATGAGCAACGGGGGATGAGTCGGCTGCGTTCTTGTCCCCGAGCAGATGCCTAGATGTGGACGAACCTAGATGGGCGAGAACAGTTCGTTCTGTGAGACGACGAAAAAGAAGAAAAACGAAGAAGAAGAAGAAGAAGAAGAAGAAGAAGAAGAAGAAGCACAGAGACGGACAGGCAGGCGTAGACGGACGGTCAAAGAGTGTGATCACGTCGGGGGGAAGGGGAGGGGGCAGCACGAAGCACAAGAACGACAGCATAAAGCAGCCGCGAAAGGAAAATAACTCGCCATTGAAAACGTGATGAAAACTTTCGGTGACGCTGTGCCAAACGTTTCGACAAAGAAGCGCCCACAGAGGAGGAGGTCGTATATAGCTACACTTCCCTCGAACGGTTTTTTGTTGACAACTTTCAGTCGATTGTATCAATGTAAGCGACCCCACTCCCACCCCACACCTTCACCACCACCACCCGGGTCCCGGCCAGAGAATGACTAGCCCGCGTGACGCCCGTTGTATAGGGGAAACAATCTCCATTATATGCAATACACCACGCCTTCGGGCAAAAGGGAAGTCGTCACGTGATTTTATTTCTGTTCAGAATCCGTGGGGCAGACGGATGGGAGAGGGAGAGGGAGAGGGGAAGGAAATTGAGTTTTTAATTGATGAAAGGTGGATTAGAATGCCGGATGCCGAGCGTTCGCCGCTCAACGTCCGGCATCTCCCAGCAGGTCGCGAATGGAACGGATCATAGACCGGGGCCTATACAGTATAGGCCTATACAGCGGACACTGTCATACTGTCACCAAATTCACGCTCCACGTTCAATTGACCCCCCCCCCACTTCAGCCCCTGGAAACAATCGCTCCGTAACCCGATCCAGGGCCTGCCTGATGTTCTGACTGCAGGAGGTCAAAATTCGACGCCCGAAGGTTACGTCAATAATAAAACAATAGCGTGACCATGAGAGGTACCGCGGGTCCCGGGAGGGAACCCTGCGCCCCCTTCTGACAGGGACCAGTCGTTGGATCTGTGCAAATGCGATGCGAAATTTGTCTCCGTGAGAGAAGTGATAGTCGCGGGAATTAATTTAAACAATCTTATATATAACGCCAAATACAATGAAACTACACGCCTACAAGACAAGATTCAACGACAGTGATTACCGTAGCCCAGGGTTTAATCTAGGTCGTTTCCGGGGGGAATTGCCCTTTTTTCCCGGAAATTTGAAATCCCCGGAAATTTTGACATACTACATCAACTAACAGCATCCCGCTAGCAAAATTCCCCCGACTTTGTCAGTTTCCCCCCGGAGTCCAGGAGTCTAGATTAAACACTGCCGGTAGCCACGGGGAGGAGCAAGGGGGACTCGGCCCCCTAACTGGACTGGGACCGAACATTGGGTTTTTTCAGATCTGTTAGTGATTTGCGAGTAGGGTTGTAGTTCTATGAAATCGAGGAGAATGCGTCCTTGTTGACAGGGCGACGTCTTTTGTTCGCCGTCACTTTTTTATTTGAAAATGTCGACGCCCCCTATTCCGGAATCCTGGCTTCGCCACTGACTACAGCTTATAGTGTTTTCAGGGACAACAGAGAGCGTGAAACCTCCGTCTCGACACCAAAGTCCGTTGTAACCGAGTCCGGAGAAATCCGTTGAGTTGTGGACGGTCGAAATAAGACGGTCAGTGTCAACATGACGTCATTGTTATACAAAGTCACGATAACCGAGATTCAACGTTTATTATGAAAGGGATATTTTGCAGTGCATTGACGATTACTGTCACTAGAATAAAATCAACTGCTTTATCTGACGTTATCTAAGGACTTTGTTATACGCAGTGCGGTATTTGTAGTGGAAGATGGAATTCCTGGTAATAATTCTGTTCCTCAGTGCACTGGTCCACTCCATACTTCGAAAGCGAGGAAGTTTCAGTCTATAATTAACTTATTTTACTAACATATTTAGCGTAAAGAAACGATTAAAAACTCTCACTGGTCTGATCCTCAGTCAGTCAGTCAGTCAGTCAGTCAGTTTGTCTGCCTGTCTGTCAGTCTGCCTGACAGTCAGTCAGTCAGTCAGTCAGTCAGTCAGTCAGTCAGTCAGTCAGTCAGTCAGTCAGTCAGTCAGTCTGCCTGACAGTGTCAGTCAGTCAGTCAGTCTGTCTGTCTTTCTGTCTGTCGGCTTGTCTGTGCGCGTGCCTCCGTCTCGGCCGCCTATTGACGAGAGAGAGAGAGAGAGAGAGAGAGAGAGAGAGAGAGAGAGAGAGAGCTGCGCAGGAGGAGGAGGAGGAAGAGGAGAATGGAAGCGGGAGAGAAACAAACGCTCCGATCGATATTCTCATATAAGGGGACCCGGTGGTAAACAACAAACAGTGGCCATGCGCTTCCCGTTTAAACGCTCCTCGGGACAAAGCCGTAACAACGGACTCGATTACGACGGACTTTAGACGCGCATTCTCGAAGCCAACCGGTTCTTTGTCTTCACCATTGGCCGGTGTATCAAAACAAACAAAGACCGAAAACAATTACCTTACATTAATTATTTTTTAGCTCCGTAAGCTTATCCACTTATGGGCAGTCGTTCTTCAGAATATACACACACGCACATACATGCATAGGCCTATGTTTATGCATACAAACACACAAGCATATATGTATGTGTGCATGTATGTATGTATGTATGTAAATACATGTACATATATACATAGATACATATATATGCGCGTATATATATATGTGCATATATATATATATATATATATATATATATATATATATATATATATATATACAGAGTGCGATTTGTGACCTGGAGCAGTGGGGATATGTCGAGCTTGGGGGATGTAGTTGTTGGGGAAATGTAGCAGTGGGGGATGTAGTTGTGGGGGGATATAGCAGTAGGGGGATGCAGTTGGGCAGTGGGGGGGATCCCCTTCCCCCTACAAATCGCGCCATATATATATATATATATGTGTGTGTGTGTGTGTTTGTGTGTGTATGTGTGTGCGCCTGTGAACAGTCGATGACTATTGCTATGGTGGTTCGTTATTGTTAATGACAAACCGCTCATAGTATTATACGCAATATAAAACAACGTATGTCATATAATTATTCAGTTAAAAACAGGCTCCTCGTGAACGCGGTTTACGCCTATTTAAAGAAATAGTATACAGTCTGTAGGTCTATTTTGTATATTTTATTCGACGAAACGAGAGATGATAATGCAGATGTTAAAAATTTTGCAGGATATTCTGTCGATCATGTAAACCGACCGTCGAATATGGCTGCCTTTGAAGTCTGCAGACAAAGTGAATTTGTTTTGGCGTCTGCGGTACGTTTGTCTAGCGCTTTTTATTACTAGGCCTACTTCTTTTTCGTTCTATCGATATTTTATTTAGGATATACTGTAAGTATAGCATTAGAAATTATTTATGACAGCAACGTCGTCGTTTTCATCGTCCTCACAGAGACCCTTTATCCGTGTCTGAATATAAGTAATGTCCCCTAATTGTCTTCGATTTTCTTTCGCGTTTTACTCCTGCTTCGGCCGGCGTATGAGGTCATTATTATCAGTGGCATTATGTGGATTGGCATGCCTCTTGCTGAAAATTCATTCGCTGCGTTTCTTGCTTAGACTCAACTGAATAACGCACTGCGGCTGAAAAATATATCTTCGCTTCCTTCACTGGCGCAGTCTTTTTCACTGTCTAGGTGAATGTCTCTCTCTCTCTCTCTCTCTCTCTCTCTCTCTCTCTCTCTCTCAGCATTTCAGCAAAATGTCCTTTCGGTTCACTATATAGTCACCTTTGTCATCTATCAAGTCTTCGAAATTCATCTCCACGTGGGCTTTCTGAACTCTCTCTGGACTATCTTTTGTCTGTCTGTCTGTCTGTCTGTCTGTCTGTCTGTCTGTCTCAGACTCTTGATGCAGCATAGATCATAGTCGAATAAAACGGAGGAGCCACTTGTAACCAGCAATGCAGCAGCAGCAGCAGCAGTAGTAGCAGCAGCAGCAGCAGCAGCAGCTCGTCCCATAACACACAGGTGTGGAACGACGATGCAAGCGTTTATCAGACGTAACAAATAATAATTAACAGCAGACAATAAATAATTGGTTCCGTTGGCGCTTTTCAACCAAGAACTATTATTCACCAAAATAAAAAAGGTATTCAATTTATCTCAGAGACTCTCGACCCACTCTACCCACATCTCTGTCTGTCTATCTGTCTACCTGTCTGTCTGCCTGCCTGCCTGTCTACCTGTCTGTTTGTCTGTCTGTCTGTTTGTCTCTGCATCAGTCCGGCCTGCCTGTCTGCCCGACTGCTATCTGCCTGCTTGCCTATTTGTCTGTTTGTCTACCTATCTGTTTGCTTTTCTGCCTATCTGTATACTGTACTTGTCTGTCAGTCTGTTTGTCTGCCTATCTGTCTATGTGACTGCCATCAGGAGGCATCTGCCGTAGTTCCAGTTCTGCATACTGATAGGCCTATAAATTCTCATTAACCACTTAACTGGGGACCCCGGATATATCCGTCCATTTTACATTGAGTTACTGTTAAATACACGGTTAAGGGGTTAAACTGTTCTCACATGACGAGGTCATGTATGCATCATGCATAGACTGCCATCATGAAATTATTCATCTAATATCGAATCCATTTCTGCTTGCAATGGCTGTACAGAGCATCTGATTGTCTTCGCGTCATACATTTAAACTAGTTTGCTTACTTATTTGTGAAGTGTAGCCTAGTACGCCGTTTTCTCTCCTGCTCTTACGCAATTCATAGTATAATAGGCTCTTTATACACTGTTTATATCAGTGGCGTAGCCAGGATTGCGGAATAGAAGGGGCGCATCGACATTTGGGAATAAAAAAAGTCTTGTGGGGCACTTTCAGCTTCTTGCATTCATGTATTTCTCTTCAATCTCATATACTAACCCCCACCCCACAGCCACTCAAAGATTTTCGCAAATCCCACGGCAGACCCCATTCAAAATAGGGAGGGCCAGGCTCCCCCTAACCTCCTCCCCCCCAGTGGCCACGTCACTGGTCTACATATGAACGAATTAAATCCATTATGTCGGTATTTAGAGCGCGCTAAATTATTGCTATCTATATTAGTCTAATCGTCTTGTCGTCGAATCCTAGTGAATGAAAATTGGGACAAGAACGCCGTGAAAAGAAGAGAAGAATAAGAAAACTAGAGTAGACTCTCCCCCGACGGGGGTGGGTGTGTGTGTGTGGGGGGGAGGTTAGAATGAGCGACCTGGCGCCATCTCATACATCCAGTCCGCCGCCAGAGTCAAACTGAAGACTCTCGCCGCATTGTCCGCGTCCCCGTATTGCTTAGCGTGGGACGCGAAGGGTAATCAAGTCGTATTACGAGCCGAAATTACTTATAGATCCGTCAATAACTTATCGAGCGCTACATTAGGTAATTAGTCCGTAGAAAGCGCGGCCTAATGACAATTGAACCATTCAAGACGGATAATTAAATGTCCTCATCATCATCACCATCGTCGTCGTCGTCGTCGTCATCGTCGTCATAATCGTCTTCTGTAAACTCGTAGTCCAACTAGGCCTACTGTACTGCACACATACATAATCTTCTCTTGCCTCGGCAGCGCAGTTTCGCGGGCCGACGCCTTGCTGGGACAATGGACGCGGTGATAATCCCCGTGCGTTCGACGCGTTCGAAGCAGGCGCAGACGATATGGAAAAAGCGACCGCCGATGAAGTTTAATCAAGAAAAAGTGTCGACCGGCGAGCCACTCGCTTCTCGTCTGCGCTGTCGTCTGCGCGCCAAGTGCGTCTGATGGCGGCAATTATAGTGGTCGCTGGCTCAAGGAGAAGATATCGGACTGAAGAGGGCGATATTATAGGACGCTAGTAAGCGAGCGCTTCGCTTCGACAATTCTTTTCAGAATGCCACAATAAGCATATACTGGCCACTTATAAATACCACAAACCATCACACAAAACCATTTCACACGCACACACACACACACACACACACACACACACACACATATATATATATATATATACCGTTCGCATTTCCGTTTGTAAAGTGATCACTTTCCACAAAGCCTTGGGAAGATGTAAAAAGCGTTTGAGAAATAATAAAAACCGTTAAAAAACGTAAAAAACGTTAAGTAAAAAACGTTATCGACATTTATCTGAGCAAGATTAGAGAATGTGTCTTAACCACCCACAGTGGCGTAGCGTGACTTTTGGGGGCCGGGGGCATCTTTGCCATGGGGGCCCCAAAGTTTCGTGCTGACAAGCAAAAAAACGTCATCACCTCCTTTTTTATCCTGACGAGCAAAAAAAAGGTCGTCAGCACGTTCATTTCTAGGGTTAGGGTTGTTAGGGTTAAGAAGTTAGGGTTAACCCTAACCTAACCCTAGCTTAGACGCCTCTTTGGGGGCCCCCCGCCCGGGGCCCGGAGGGCAGTCAACAAAGTGCCCCCTCCCCCCCCCCTCACGTTACGCCACTGACCACCCACGGGGAATAAACAATCAAGTATCAAGTCACACTAAGCAAAACGATTGTGAAACGAATTAACTAGCAATATTACTGGCATAAACTGCTTACTCTACGTTTTGTTATCAAGTAAAGCCGTGTTTTAGCGGGACTCCAGGCCTTTGTGGGGGGGGGGGATTGACTTGGCTGCCCAAAATATGATAACTTAAAAATTTCAAAATTGTTTCTGTACTGAGATTTTTGGGGGAGAGGTATTTTGTGATTACGCGGGTGGGGTGGGGATTTCTCTCTTCCTATCTGGCCTGATGGCAAGCATGCATGTTCAAATCTGAATCTCACCATTATTGGCTACGTGCTCTTGATCATCCGCTAATTAATAAATTAATTAATTACGCTGTGGCGCTATAGAAGTGTCGTAGACCGGATCGAAAATCAGCCCGACACGCACCTGGGTTGAAGACTTTAACGGGGTCGTTTCTAGCGCAAGACCTCGCAGCTT